>CAUYPK010073824.1:0-11729 GCA_963574355.1 Loris lydekkerianus
ACCTCGACCTGATTTAACTGCCTCTAACCTTTTTTTTGGGATACAGGGCCCAAAGGTGAAGGGTAAATAAGGGTAGCAGGGGAAGAAGGTAGGGTGAAAAACAATGTAGGCCCGTCCACCTATTTTTCTTCTACAAAATCATTTTGATATTCTTTCATCAGTATTATTATTTTTCCTTAGTCTTTCAGAAAGACTTTACAATCAGCTTAAAAGTTTCCATCAAGAACCTGTTGGGATTGGAATAAAAAATGAATTGAAATTGTTATTTGGCAGGAATTTGGATCATTAGCAATTGCAGTGTTTCCATTCATGAACACAATACCCAGCACCTTTGCATGCTGAGTACTTTGAACTGAAGTACATTGAGAGGACCTCTGACCTTCTCCTGCCCTCCTTTCCCCTGTGTCCCTTTCTCTCTCAAGGCAGTCATAGAAACTAAAATACCCCCAAACAGGCCATAAAACCTAGAAAGGTCACTGTCTTCCTTCTCTTTTGAAGATCCTCATTCCAGAAGGGCCCAGCAGTTGGGGTGAAGTCTATGTAACAAGTGTCATGTGTCATGGCTTCAGGCCGCTGTTGTTTATAATTGGTGGTTTCTGTAGAACTTATCTCTGGAGAGGAAGATCTTGTGCTCCTTGTCTGGAGAGTTGTGTTTAAGATATTAGAAAATAAACAGCAAAGAAAATGTTTCTGCCCTTTCAATTAGTGGCCTAATGGAAGAATACAGGTTTTAATTCCCAAGATGGGTGGGGAGTTTTAAAGAAACAATTTTTTTTTTATCTATTTTTTTTCTTTTTTTTTTATTGTTAAATAATAGCTGTGTACATTAGTGCAATCGCCTGTACCCATTCTAAGATGCACCATAGATGTGGCCCCACCCATTATCCTTCCTCCACCAAAACCTCCCCCCTCCCTTCCCCTTCCTTGGCCCTTTCCCCATAGTCTTGTGCTATAGTTGGGTTATAGCCTTCATATGAAAGACATAATTTAGCTTCATAGTAGGGCTGAGTACATTAGATACTTTTTATTCCATTCCTGAGATACTTTGCTAAGAAGAATATGTTCCAGCTCCATCCATGTAAACATGAAGGAGGTAAAGTCTCCATCTTTCTTTAAGGCTGCATAGTATTCCATGGTGTACATGTACCACAATTTGCTAGTCCATTTGTGGGTCGATGGGCACTTGGAGAAGCAGGGACTCTTGATGAATATCTAAGTCTACCTATCCAGATACTTTCTGTCCCGACAAAGATAATCACCATGACAAGGGAAAAGCCAAAATGTAGGATTTTAACACAATTTGAGGTTATTGCTACCATGTCCTTTGAAAGTTCCATGAAGTATGAAAATGCTATTAATATATCTAAAAGTAGGGCAGATAAACTCATCCATGCCACTCAGGTATTACTCTCCAGGTAATTCAGAAAGCCAGCCTTACAGACAGATTGAAATTTTGTCAAGAACTAATATTTAGAACACAAAGGAAGTTTAAACAATAATATCTCTTTTTAGGCAATATAAACCATTTAGAAATGAACTAAGTCTCTTTACCTGAAGCCTCTGGCAGAGGCTCTTCAGGTGTCTCTTGGGGACCTATTACTGGGGGGAACAACAGACAACCTTGCTGTCCTGCTCTAACTCAGCCCCGTACTTCTCTGCTCCTAGTTCTCTTCCTTCCTTCCCCCCAGGACTCAAAAAAGTGCTGCAGTCCTTTAGCATTGGGGCTCCCTCAACCATGAGGAAACTCCCAAGCCTTTGCTGATCTACCTGACCTTCTATGATGCACTAGTTCTTTGGGGAGAATGGAACAGAGGGGAGTGGCATTTTCTCTGGTTTTAACCTTCTGCTCATAGTATCCCAATAAGCTCTTAACTTTAATTCTGGCTTCTTTGTGTTTTAATTGGCTGCTCTGATACTTGGGGCTTGATGAACACTTGACCTACACACATGAAGAGATTAAGAAAAGGGATAAAGAAGAGTTATATACCGACTTCATTTGTAAATCTGTATAGAGATGAAAGCTACTATTGGAGAGAATTGAGAGTTTCTTTGACCTCTAAAGCAGTCATAGTTATTATCTTATTGGGTTTCTAGCATCCATATCTATTTCCCAATAGTGACGGTCTCATCTTTTCGATAAAATTGTGGTGTCTATCTTTTGGCACAATTGATATTTTACTCTGAAGAGATTAATATTCCAGTTAGATGTTTATATGATGGAGACTAGAAGGAGAGAAATGAGCTGACCTGATCCACTGGGAAAAAAAAAAAAAAAAGCACAAAACGTTGGTCTGGGGTAGAGACTGTGTTCTGTGTTCTGTGTTCTGTTAGTCAATACTAACTTACTCCAGGTAAGATTTCAATAATAGGCTCCTCTGGTCTTAACTGGTTTATATCAATTTGCTTGGAACCAGAGAGTACTACTGAAATGCATATTTCTGGATCATACTTAACTTAGAAAAGGCCAAGGCCATAACTGTAGAAGAACAATACCATTACCGCTGAAAATGTCTTGATTATTCAAGCCCTCAAGCTCCAGAATAAATACAGCATTATCACTGATTTCTAATCCTGTAATTATTCTTTCCTCAAGAATAATTCCACTCAGCAACTCATGCAATCTCAAATATGACCCCAAATATTGATATTTAAGTCAACAGAAGGAGCACCGCTGAGTCCCTTTCCCTTTCTCTGGGAGGCACTTTCTCTCTTCACATGACATGCCCACATGTTGAACCCATGCACATCTGCTTACCTCTTCACAGACAATGAGCTTCCTTCCCTGGCCTGGGTTTATGTACTTCAAGTCCCTTCAATTCAGCAGGAAAGACTGTTAACACTTGTTTTCAAAGGTTTCCCAGGGAGATTTCGCTACTAGGTTATTTCCCATGATAACTAGGGGAAAGCACCAATTCTCTTTCCCCACGGCTTAATTAATAGAAACTTCCTCCTCTGATAGTTCCTCATTACTTCTCCACTATGTCAGGAACTCCAAGAGTCTTAGTGAAATGTGGACCTCCTTGACAGATTTGCTGAGGATCAACAGGTATGTGAATATGCATTCTTATCAAGAGTTGCTTTCAACAAAATTAAGGATTTTTTTTATTTCCATACCTTCTGAAAGGGTTAAATTTTTCAAAGCTTGTTTGGTTTTATCAAGGAGGAAATAATTCATTCCAGTAACATTGTTGACTTTGCAAAAGATGGTGTTGCCTATCTCTGTTTACTCTGCTCAGGAGGTCCTCCACCACTCTTCCAAATCCAGACCCCTCTCCACTTTTTCAGCCCATATGTACATGATTAGTTCCAGTGGTGTGGATTTGAGCATAATGTGAGGATGCCAATGATCTCTGTACAGCAAAGAAAATAGTACAATCTTAACTCTTCCCGTATCCATGTTCCCTGAGAGTGAAATGACAGCTCTTTCCATCAAGACATGGAGTCTCTCTCTTCTTAGTTGTGATTTGATTTGATAAACACAATGGAACAGAGGAGATTTTGTGGCAGTTCTGACCCCAGCCCTCAAGAGTCCTTACTCACCTACACTCTTATCTCAACACTCTAGCCAGCCATTGAAGGAGCAAACTCAGACCACCAGCCTTTTGGAAGGTAAAACACCCCTTGAACAAGAGGACAATTTGTCCTAACTTGGCAAACTAGGACAGTTTCTACATGTTGTCCTAGCTTGGCAAGCTCTAGCCAATCAGTGCTGACCCTGGAGACATGAATGGGCTAGGGTCAGATAAACCACACATTCAGTTCCAGCCTAAACTTCCAATCCTTGAAATTATAAAACTAATACTTAGATTGTGTTAAGCCATTAATTGGGGGGTGGTTTTTCCTTAGCAAAAGATAACTGATAAGGTCTCTTAAGTTACCCTTTCGCCTCCACTTTTTTTCCAGTCCAATCTACTGTCCAGACCTTGTTAGGAATCTAATTCTCTTCAATGTGTTCACTTGCAGGTTGGATTAAATTCCCTTATCTTGCAGCATGGCCTGTAACATTCTGAGTATTTTGCCTCTCACCTTCATCTCTTGACTCTTATGCACTGTGTCCCATCAGGACCTACCCTGCTTCAGGTTCCTGCACTGCATCCAGATCTTTCTAACTTCATAGTATTTACACAAATGCTTTACTTTGCATATTTTTTCTGCTTGGTTCACTCTCAGCTACTTCATCAAAGATACCTTCTACCTTTTATATCTAAATGGATAGTCACGCTTGCTAACTTTTTGATTCAGATTGCTAAATTGCTGGTGAAAACATGTCATTTTGGTATCTATTATCGATATCAAAGCATGTATATCTTTTTCATCACAGATAAATTATCATACTTTTAAAATAAATCTTTGCTTTCAATACAAAGTCGTGGTTTATTGTAAATACATTAGAGACCATAGGTAAATACTGAGATAAAAACAGAAACTACTTATATCCAAAGTTAAACTGAGTTAAAGACCTACTTTCATTGTGTTTACAATTAAGTCACAACCAGTGAAATCAGTTTCAAAAATATTTTTAATAACATAGAATAAGTATAATACAGTTTTGTAAAAATGCTTCTCTGCTAGAAATATCAATAAGAATGTATAAATATACACGTTGGGAGTAAAATCCTAGGAAACAGTTATTTTTACTTGGAATTTCTGTAATTTTTCTTTGATCCTCTTCTGTTAAACTACTCCACCCAGGCTTTTGCCTACACTGCTCCAGGAAACTTCTCTTATTAAGTTTGATAGTGACCTCTACGTGTCTAAACCCAGTGGTCACTTTTCAGTTCCTATCTTATTTGACCATTAGCAGAATTTGACAAAGTTAACAATTCTCTCCTCCTTGATGTATTTTATTCGACTTCCATTCAGGACACTTGGTTTTCCTTCTATCTAATTGTTCTCTCTTTCTGGGCTGTATGTTCTGACCCCTCCTGTAGTCCCCCAAATCTGGTATTGTCTCCGTGCCCCATAGCTAGCCCTTTGGTTTTCCTGCCCAGTTTCATGGTTGAAGTGCTTGACAGACGCTGCTGATTCACACGTGCATCTCCATCCTGCTTTACTCCTCAGCGTGTGACTCACGTAACAGCCTACGGAATATCGTTATTAGGTCTGTAATAGTCCACTTGAACTTAAAATACGCATAATTAAACTTCTGACATTCCTCTTTACAACATCTTCTTACTCGTGTCTTCTCTGTCTCCGTTAATGACAACTCCATTGCTCCAGCTGGTCATCCTCACTCCATACATTTGCCATCAGAAATGGAATTCTTCTCTGTGTGGGAAGACTCAGTATCATAAAACAGTATTTGTTCTAATGGAATATCTTTTCATTTAAAGGCAAGCTTAATAAAGTTTGTTCACTTGTGACAGGATAAGTAACAAGACAAATCATTTAAAAATCATGTCACTAAGTGAGAATTTCTTTAAAAATGCAAAATGAAAACTGAGAGAAACTACATATATATAGCTACTAGTACCCAATCAGCACAGCACAAGGAGATGAACAGGTAAATAAGTTAGAAGATTTGATGGACAGTCTAGAGCAGGGGTCCTCAAACTACAGCCCGCAGGCCACATGAGGCGGTGTGATTGTATTTGTTCCCGTTTTGTTTTTTTACTTCAAAATAAGATATGTGCAGTGTGCATAGGAATTTGTTCATAGTTTGTTTGTTTTTTAAACTATAGTCCGGCCCTCCAACGGTCTGAGGGACAGTGAATTGGCCCCCTGTTTAAAAAGTTTGAGGATGCCTGGTCTAGAGTAAAAGGGGTAAAGATGGAAGCTATATCATAGGATAAAGGTGACATGTTATCACCGGGTGAGTAGATTGATTTAATAAGAATGTGGCATAAGTAGGTCTCCATTAAAAAGGAAAAAAATGTTAAAACTTTGCCTCTCACCATATCCAATGCTACTTTAAAAAATTTTAAAAAGAAAAGAATAAATAAAAACAAAATAAATATGGAAATAAAATTTTTTTAGAAAAAATTGATAATATATAAATTATGTAAAAAATTGTATACACGATAAATATACGCCTCATTGAATTTTTACACTATGAATATACTTCTGTAAACTTTGCACAAATCAAATGTTCTATTTCATCTTTTATGTTAGGTTTGCTAGCCTGTTTCTTAAACCTTTATTGTTACTGTGAATTTCCTTATTGCTCCTTTTAATTCTACTAATTTTTGTCTCCAAACATTAAAACATGCAAATATAGAATTATTGAATCTTGGTGAATTGACAGCTGTATCATTAGTGTAGCTTCCTTTTCATTTTCAACAATACTTGCTTTAAATTGACTTTGTTTGAATGGTTAGTATTAGTATAGTTATATCAATTTGTTGAATATTTGCAAGATCTAAAACTTATCTTTTACTTCCCATATTTCCGTATTCATATATTTAAAGCAGCAGTTCTCAACCTGTGGGACACACCCCTTTGTAACAATATATCCTGCATATCAGATATTTACATTACAATTCATAATAGTTGCCAAATCACAGCTATGAAGTAGCAACGAAAATAATTTTATGGTTGGGGGTCACCACAACACGAGGAACTGTATTAAAGGGTTGTGGCATTAGGAGGCATTAGGAAGGTTGAGAACCACTGATTTAAAATATGCCTCTTAGAGCAGCACTAAATTTTTTTACTGAGTGAGAAAACATTTGTTTTTTAATTGGAGTATTAGTTCAATTACTTTGAATGTAATAAGTAGAAAATATATTCTTATCTTCTATATGTATTTTTGTCTTTTTATGTCTTTTGAAGGCATTACTTGTCTTCTTATATTTCCCATCTATTAGATGGTTATATATTTTTTTACTAGAACTTTAGTAATCTTAGGTATTAAAAATATACTCATAGATTTATAAAAAACTAATATAAATTAGTATTTTTAAGCAAATTCAAGATAATTGAAACACATTAGGATACTTCAAATTTTTCTTCCTCACGTATTTTGTATTATGATTGCAAATCTTTGCATATTTTAATTCTCACAGTATATTTCATCACTGTTTTACTTAAAATTTATGTATATAATCCACATAGAGTCAGAATGACTTTTCAGTCACTGGCAGATCAGATATACATATGATGATTTTGTAAGGTAATGCATCGGTCATAGTACCTGATAATGATAATATATGACTTCGCTATTGGTTATTCTCTATTTCTTATTATTATTTTAAAGTATATTTCTACTTATAAAAAAAAAGTTAGGTGTAAAACAACCCAGGAAGGTCCTTCAAGAGGTATTCAAGAAGAAAGCATTGCTGTTACAGGAGATGGCAGGGCCAAACCTGTGATCGTCCCTGAAGACCTTCCCATGGGATAAGATGTGAAGGTGGAAGAAGTGGTTTTGATGAACCTGACAGTGTTTACAGCTAAGCTAGTGTGTGTTTTCGTATTAGTTTTTAACAAAAATGTTTAAGATGTAGGAAAAAATTTCAAAGAACTTACAGGATAAAGATATTCAGAAAGGGCACCTTTTTTCGTATAGCTCTACAACGCGACTTTGTCTGAAGTTTAATGTTATTACAAAGGAGTCAGCAATAAAAAATGAATAAATTTATAAGGTAAAAATGTTACAGTATGCTAAAATTTATTACTAAAGATTGAAAATTATATTTTTAAAACAAATTTAATATAACCTGCTTCTATGTACCCTCAATGAATCCCCAACAATAAAAAAAAAAAGTATTTAAAATATAGAAAAAAGGTGGCACCTGTGCTAAGTGAGTAGGGCTCTGGCCCCATATACCAAGGGTGGCGGGTTTGAAACCAGCCCTGGCCAAACTGCAACAAAAAAATAGCTGGACACCGTAGTGGGTGCCTGTAGTCCCAGCTATTTGGGAGGCTGAGGCAATAGAATCACTTAAGCCCAAGAGCTGGAGGTTACTGTGAGCTGTGATGCCATGGCACTGTACCGAGGGTGACAAAATAAGACTCTGCCTCTTAAAAAAAAAAAAAAAAAGAAAGAAAGAAAGAAAAAGAAATATGTATACATATAAAAAACAAATTTAGTGTAGCTTAAGAGTTCAGCCTTTACAAATTCTACAGTGGTGTACAGTAATGTCCCTGAGCCTTTAAATTCACCTACCCAGAGCAACTTCCAGTCTTGAAAGCCCCAGTTCCTTTTATGTAAGTGCTCTATTCAGGGTTACCCTTTTATATTTTTACTGTACATTTTCTATGTTTAGATATATAAATGCTGGCCCCTGGGTTTACCACTGCCTACAGTGTTAGGCACAGTAACATTCTTTACAGATTTGTAGTTTAGGAGTAATAGGCTATGGCATCTAGGTTTGTGTAAGCACACACTACGATGTTTTCACACTGACGAAATTGCTCACCTACTCATATACATTCTTAGAACCTATCCCCGTCATTTTATCTTTTCTCTTGCTCTTTATATTCTACATTGCTATTTTCTGCTTTGAAATCATTTCACTTCTGCTTAAAAAAAATCTCTTATGTAGTTCTGATGTTTTTTTTTTTAGTACCCGTATTTTTGCAAACCTAAAAATGTTTTTAGCTAATCTTCATCTTTGAAGAATATTTTTATTGTGTAGAAGAATCTTAACAGTTGCTGTTGCTTCCAGTCTATTTAAAACACAGCTCTCAAAATGCTTTGTTTGAAAATAGCATATCCTAAGCACTTTTCCCCCAATGCATTTATGATTTTCTCTTTATCTTTGATTTTTTAATAAGTGTTAACATATGATATGCTTTTTATGTCCTATTTTTATTTTGGGGGACTTTGTAAATTTTTTCTTGATGTCACTTTTGGAAAATATTTTGTCTGTTGATTCAAATCTTGCTTTGGTTCTACGATCTCCCCTCTTTCCGTCACTTTTTCTTGAAAACCTTTTATGTCTTTCACATTTCCTTTTTTAAAATATATATGTGTTTTTCATTATTGTTTTTAATATCTCCATGCTTTATTCTGAAATTTTCTTTGGAGCAAAACAATTTTCTAGTTCTTTCTTTGCCCGTGGCTAATTTGCTCTTAAAAACATCTATTCAATTTTTAGCCTTAATTATTATATTATGATTTGTACTCATTTTATTTAAATTTTTAAATGGCAATTTTCTGCCTAAATTACTGATTTTATCTTTTAAAAAATACAATAACACCAAATTAAAGTTAATATCTGATTACACCAATATTTTAATCTATTCTAAGTCTCTTTCTAGTACCTGTTTTTCTTCTTGAGATTTCTTCTTGTGGTTTTGTATCCACATTCCATGGTAATTTTTTAATTAAATAAATTATTTATGCTGAATTTTAGAGAAAATGAGAATGCGGATATTCTCCTCAAAGAGGATTAACTTTTGTGTTGGGCAAGAAGTCATACAAAGCTGCTTTAACTACCATAGATTTAGCTGATTGTAATGCAGCCTTCAATATTTGGAAGGGCTCCTCCATTTCTATGTAATCTTACTGCAAGAAAAGAGGCTTTCTAGAGTTTCTAGGGAAATCCAGATGTGCCTGTCCTTCCAGGTTTGTGCCTTCCCCACCCCAAAAATGTACTAGCAATCCTTTAATTTTAATAGTTTCCTTGTTAAATTAGAGCTCAAATTCTTATGGAAAAAACAATGGATATAGTCTTGGCACCTGTAGCTCAGTGAGTAGGGCACCAGCCACATGCATTGGGGCTGGCGGGTTCGAGCCAGCCCAAGCCTGCTAAACAACAACAGCTGCAACCAAAAATAGCCTGGTGCTGTGTGGGGGCTGTAGTCCCAGCTACTTGGGAGGGTGAGCTATGACTTCATGACATTCTACCAAGGGCGACACCATAAGACTCTGTCTCAGACAAACAAACAAAAATGGATATAGTAAAGGTTTATTATGAGAAACCACTACCTGCTTTTTTTTTTGTCCTATTGGTTGCACAATCCTAAACCAGAACTATTGAATCCAGGCTGCCCCAGCTCTATTTAGCATATCATCTATCATCTAGCAGGTGAAGACTAGGGGACAAATATCTAGGCAAGTTACTTTGTAGCTACAAATATTCTAGATAGTCATTAATTCCAACTCTGCAACCCCCATCAAATTGCACTCTGGTTTAAGAAAAGTATTTAAATTTTGTCTATTGAAGTTACCCTTCTCTGTTTCTCAGAATGTATAGTTTTATTTTTTCATTCATTTCTAGAGATATTAACGTGAAAATATGTTGAGAACTATTTTAGGTTTCAAGTGTTTGTGTTCACATACTGATACGACCACTGTCAGATAACTCAATAAGGAATTATTGCCATGATTATAAGTTTTGGGTTTAGAATCAGTAAAAAATTAATATGACCTTGGATTGTGTCATCTAATTGGACTTATTAAAGAAGAAAATTTAAACGTGAAATAAAACTGCTATCTTCAAACCAATTTCTTTTTCTTATATTCAAAAAGATAATTTAAATGATTATGAATAAATTAAGATAGACAATTAAATTAACACAAGCATAGAAAACATGAAAAGAGGAAAATGTCAGAGCAATTAGTCAAAAGTTAATTGAATCCTATTATTTTTGAAACTACCATTCAATGTATACATTGAAGATTCTTGACTGTAAATGAAGAAAGTGAAGATTTTTAGCCCTGGAAAGGCAAACAATAGCTAAAATTCAGATGTGTGGATCAAAATGTATTGCTGTAAATAGTGTTTGACACTGTAGCTTTTTCTTAAATGTGCCTGATAATTTCAATAATCTAATCATATTAAATATGTATGCTTATTATTATAAGGAGGTAACCATAATAAAGTATTAATAATACAACTATAGCAAATATTATTTTGGCTTTTTCTTAGATATTGACATCCAGATAAACACATTTAAGTAATCCATGCTCCATAATTAAACAGAAAGCTTTTCCCAAATCTGTTTCCTAAATAGAATGATTCTTTAGCATACAAGATTAGCTTCTGAGGTACAAATCCTGTAGTTCTAATCCTCTGAAATGGTAAACAATTTTTCTTTAATTGCAATATTCAGAAGAAAAAATTATATTTGTTCAACCACATCATAGGTTCTCTGATGATATACACTGTAAGTTTCATATAGATGACACAAGAATATAAATATGTTTTTCTAGATATGGGGGATAAACAGAATGATAGAATTTCCATGTGACAAAAACTAGGCATAGAGTAATAACACGTAGTAACAGTTTAGATTTCAAAACAATCGAAGAGAAACTGGCTTAGAATTAACCCACAGATGTGTTCAACAATTTTTGGGGACAGAAGAGTTTTTTAATTGCATTCTTCATATCCTTGTTTCTCAGACTATAAATGATGGGATTGAAGAAGGGGGCAAATACAGTGAACATCAGTGCAATGGCTGTGTCCAAAACTGGTGGATAAGTGACGTTGAAACGCAAGTACATGAGGGACACACTACCAAAGAACAGGAGGAAGACCATGAGATGACCTACACAGGTAGAAAAGGCCTTTTTCCTTCCCTCAGCTGAGGGAATTCTCAGGATTACAATGACAATTCTTACATAGGACAGGGCGATGATTAAGAAGGTAGTGATGATGGTTACTGCGTGGATCACGTCCTCAGTCAGAATCACAGAGGTGTCTGTACAGGCCAAGTGCAGCACAGGTCCAAAGTCGCAGAATATCTGATGGATTTGGTTGGGTCCACAGAAGGGCAGTGTGGAAATCCATGCAATCTCTGGAAGTAACACAAGAAAGCCAAAGACACAGGAGCCTGCAGAC
>CAUYPK010073825.1:0-54908 GCA_963574355.1 Loris lydekkerianus
TCAAGCTCTCCCCAAGGCAGCTCAACTGAGTGCCAAGTCCAAGAACACCAAAACAGTTCACAGGTAAGGCCTTTCCAGTTTGCAGTCTCAGTGCTGCTTGTACTCACGGTTGCCGGTGTGATTAGGTCGATCGAACACATGCAGACACTTGCCAGTTTTCCACTGTTTTTGTCCTCCTCCTGGGGTCCAGAAGTCCCTTGCTGGCTCCCTGTATCCTCAAAGGGATGATCATAGGCAGATCCCACCTGCCAGAGATGTCTGGATTCTTGCCTCCCCAGACTCACCATGCCCAGTTGCCCTTGATCTCGGAGAAGATATTAGCTGTCCTCCCGGAGTTCTTCGGCTGGGGGCGGCAGCAGCCGTGTGCCCCGCCCCAAGTTGAGTAAGGCTCACGCCTGGGCCTGCTCCTGCCTTGCCGTGTGCTATTCTTCTACGTGAAGAATCAAAATAATGGAGAAACAAGTACCCATTGTAGTCACTATTAAATTGGAACTGATCAATGTACACATTTAGTAGTAAAACTCAAAGAAAGCAAGCAGGTGGGAAGGAAGAAGAGAGGTGGGGTGAATTCACTTCTAACGGGTACGACGCACACTATGTGGGAGATGGGCACACTTATAACTTTGATTTAACTGTACAACAGCAAGTTTTGTTACCAAAACATTAGTACCCCTGTAGTATTCTGAAAAAAAAGAAAAAAAAAAAAACTTAAACAATGTAGACAGAGATAATCATAGACTTCAGTGAAGATTTGCAATGAAAATATTTAAGGGAAGCTTTAAGGATCTTCAGTTATCCAGGGAGTACAATCAACACAGCCTAGAAAATAGGACAAGACTTTCCTCTTTTTCCTCATTAGTAGTTTTCATTTGTTTGACCCATACCTTTAATTACAATGAGCTTAGTATAGATGTAGATGAAAAGTGGGGCAAATGTTAAGTTCTGTAAATTATAATCTTTTGGGATATAACAATTACCACAAATTTCATTTGGTTGTTTGAGATGGTGATTATTATAATTTATGATAAAATATTCAGCAAATCACCTGCTGATTGGGATAGCTGAAGCAAAATAACTGAATTTTTTATAAAATGATTTTTATTCAATCAGAGGGAATATCTGAGTTTTTCTTAAAGAACAAAATTACTAAAAATAGGATATTTTGAATGAAGGCAGGGTATGTAGTAATAATGTTCAAAGAAATTATCAGTTTACAGTTGGGGACCTAGCATTAGCTCACTCCAGGGTGGAATGGGATTATACTACACATATCTATTTTGGTAGGTTTTCATATTAATAAGACTGTCTTGGAAGGGAGATGATGGTTAAAGAGAGCATTAACGTTCACAAAACCCTGTCACTCTAGTTTTAGATAAAAAATAACTCTTGGCTCGACACCCATAGCTCAGTGAGTAGAGCACTAGCCAGGGCCTGCTAAACAACAACGACAACTGCAACCAAAAAATAGCTAGCCATTGTGGTGGGCACCTGTAGTTCCATACTCAGGAGGCTAAGGCAAGAGAATCACTTAAGCCCAAGAGTTTGAAGTTGCTGTGAGCTGTGATGTCATAACACTCTACTGAGGATGACATAGTGAGACTCTGTCTCAAAAAATAATAATAATAGGGTGGTGCCTGTGGCTCAAAGGGGTAGGGTGCCAGCCCCATATGCCGGAGATGGTGGGTTCAAACCCAGACCTGGCCAAAAAACGCAATAAATAAATAAATCATAATGATAATAACTCTTACTAGGAAATGTCAATGAATGGATTGCTACTTAGAAAACATCACTGTCCAATTGCCATGTTAGTGGACACAGCAGAATTAAGGTGACCCCAGGGAGTCCCATCCTTGAATAGTCTCCTCCCTTTGAGTGTGACTAGAACTGACTCACTTGTAACTGGTAGAATTTGTAAAGGTGAAGGGATTTTGCAATTGTAATTAAGGCTGCAAATGAGTTGATTTTGAGTTAATCAAAAGGCAGATGATTCTGAGTGGGCCTGACCTAGTCAAGTGAAAGCCTTAAAGAGAAATTTCCTTTCATAGGCAAATAAGTTGTAACATGCATGTGTCAAGGCCAGGGGTCAGGGAATTGGAAGTAAACTCTGGGAAAGATGGGTAACCCTGAGTGGACATTAAAAGAATGGGGACCTCTGTTCTACAACTGCAGTGAAGGGAAGTAACAAACAAGGGAACTGACTACTTCCAACAACCAAATAGGCTGTCTCTTTAGTTCATTTTAATAGGAGAAAAGCCTTGTTTTCTCTTAGTAATTGTTTATTATAAGAGTTACATTATTTTTAAGAGCACAAAATAGATGCCTTGTAGAATACCCCATATACTGGATGTGTTAAGCTACAACTGATTTTTAAAATTAGGAAGGTTTAAAATGTGAATTCTTATTTTATAGACTAAAAATTAGATGCCCCAAATGGTATTGGAAAAGAAGAGAGAAATATGAGGAAGAGCAGAAATGAGAGAGAGAAAGTGAAACAATTTAAATATTTCTAAATCTCAGTTTAATGTTATGATGTCATTAAGATAAACTGAGTTAGATGGAAAACACCAATGATGATAAATCAGTGATTCTAAATATGAAAGAGTGAGCTTATACAATTTTTTGTTCTTTTTTTTTTTTTTTTTTTTAGCAGAGCCTCAAGCTGTCACCCTGGGTAGTGTGCTATGGCATCATAGTTCACAGCAACCTCCAACTCTTGGGATCACGCGATCATCTTACCTCAGTTTTTTCTATTTTTAGTGGAAACAGAGTCTCGCTTGTGCTCAGGCTGATCTTGAACTCATGAGCTCAAGCAATCCACCCACCCTGGCCTCCCAGTGTGCTAAGATTACAGATGTGAGCCACCACACCCGTTCCCAGTTTATATAATTTTTCTAGAGGGAATCCTCTGAAGTTTCCTTTTTTGATATTATTAATCAGAGTTCTGGATATTTGCAGGAATAACAGGATGAGATGGTCTTTAGTTATGTGTCTGGAGTGGTGCTAATCATGTATTTGGGGTTCTTAACAGTATTTAACAAAAGTTAACTATTCATTTGTCAGCTTATTCAGAAAAAAGTACTTATGATAAAATATTTAATAGTCAAACAATCTCCATAAAATTTATATTATTATTATTTTTATTTGAAATATAAGAAGAAAAAACTAAGAAAGAGGTAACAATTGGCTCCATATCTACCATCTAGCTCTTGAACAGGCAAGACTAGATTCCAGATTTTGAGCTATCTGACCTGTGCTCTTATAAATTTTGGGAAGAAATCCTATCTGTGATCATTGTACTCTGAAAGGCAGTTTAAAATATAGCTCTGTGGGAATTTGGAAAGAAGTATATTCCCTTTAATTCTAAGGCCCTTACCAAGCAAATTAGAAGCATTTGGATAATAGTTGTTCAATAAATAGATGGTAAAAGGTTTTCTCATTTATTGTCCATCCTGAGGGTCCCAGACATAATGCTGTGAATGTTTGTCACAAGGTCATATTCACTGAGTGCTCATTACATTAGAAGTTCTTCTAATTTGGCAGAATTATGGCCAGGGAAACAGAATTGTAATGAAGTAAAACTTCTCCTTGTTTCCTTCCTGTTGTAATTTTTTCCAAACACTTGATATTTGGTAGTAGAATGGGGCTTTTGAAATATGTAATTTTGTGTTCTAGGATAACATATGACAATGTCTTGGCTCATTCTTTCTCCTGGACATAGACAGTTTTTGTGTCTATTAAATGTTTGCAATATATTTAAAATCTAGGATCAAATGTATGCATTTCTATACCTCAAAAGTTAGATATTTTCCTTTTCTATTTCTTCATCAAATACATCCATTAACTGTCCCTGTAGCCATCATGTAAAAATAGGTGCTGTATGACATAAAAGAAAACAATTTACTTTGGCTTATTGAAATAAGAATGCATGTTTTTCTCAGGTAATAGAAGTTCTGGAGTTAAGCAGCGGACATTGTTGATGCAAGAAAATGTAGAGTAGATACTGAGGTGACTGTATTGTAACCAGATAGGGAGGTTACAATCATTATGTGAGAGCTCAAAGGAAAGACAGGTATGCAAGGCAAAAAGCCGTGTGTGAGCTGAGCATGCTTCTTTAAGGAGCGTGGCTGGAGCCCTCCCACATAACTTCCTTGTACAGTCCTTGGGCTAGAATGAGACCAAGTGATCAACGTTAGCTGCAAGGGAACCTGGAGACCTTTCTATCAGAACTGTGCTCCCTTAAATAAAGTCTAGGTACAGTTGATGTAAAGAACGACTGGATACTGGGGAGGATGCTTCAAGTTTCTGCTTCACCATTCATTAAGAAAAACAATGTACTGAGCACTAAAATTGTGCAAAACCAAAGTGCTTAGTAGGAAAGAAGTCTTTCAGGGTCATGAAGCTGCTTCCCATTAAGCTCACCATTAAGCTTTAATACTGGGTTTGTATCTGAATTCAGAAAGTAAAGCATGATAATATTATGCTTCCATTTTTTTCCTGTATACACATACACACTCACACACATGATGGGAACTACCCAATTTGAGATGGTTGTTAAGGATAGGTACTGCTTACTTCATCACATCTCCTGATACTAAAAGAATATTATTAATCACATTATTTTAAAATTGTTGCATCAGCAAAATACCTAATGGGCTGTATGGTAGATTCATTAGCAATTTCCACTTATTATTGATTACCCTTCATAACCTGGCCATGTCAATGCAAGTGACTCAGAGGTAGTAAGTGGTTAGAAACAAATGGAAAACAATGCATCCTTGTGCCTATTAAACATAATTACTGACCAATCATAAATCATTGATTTATAAAATTTGGGATATCTATAGCAGTATATTTTAATACTTTCATTTTACATTTAAGGTCATATTGCCAAGGTCAAAAATCTAGCCTGCAATGAAGACAGGAATCAAATTAAAAATTTCAGCTTCCTGAAGCAGGGCAATTTTCACTATACCACATATAAAACTTAACTTCAGTTCTTTACTCCTTTTCTATATATATTTCTACTAGTGATACTATTATCAGTCTAGGAACTATTGATCAACACTCTCAAAGAACATTTTTTTTTTTTTTTGCACATGGGTAACTAAATATTTCTAACATTATTTCAAAGTTAAATATATAGATATAGACTTAAGAAATAAAAGAGTTTGGGGCGGCGCCCGTGGCTCAAAGGAGTAGGGTGCCGGCCCCATATGCCAGAGGTGGCGGGTTCAAACCCAGCCCTGGCAAAAAACTGCAAAAAAAGAAAAAGAAAAAAATAAGAGTTTTGAAAATTTTCTTCTAGCTATGCAATATCAACATTTTTAGCTCTGCAGACACCAGTTACATTTATGTGTGTGTATTCAACTTCATGAAAAAGTTTTTAAGGTGAAAAGCAAGATTATTGCACTAACTCCACTCTAACCCCATCCATAGTACACAGTACACTAATATTTACACACAGACTCATCCCTAAATATGAAGTCAAAGGAATGGAAATGTTATCATTGGAAGAAATCTGTGAGGTATTTAAATTTATATTTCTAATATGATGAGTACAACATTTAACCTAATCATAAGAAAATTAGGAAAGTATCTAAACTAACAAAAATTTCAGGAAAATAAATATATAAAATGGAGTTAAACATGCTTAAAATTAATTGAATTACACAATTATAAACAATGTTTACATCTAATTGATTTGTAGAATGAATTCTAGATTATGCTAGGGAAAATTCATTTATTATTTATCAAATAACAGGCAAGAATTATTAGAATCACTAAACAGGGCACATAAAACACAAACTTCCTTTTGAGTTTTAAATCTTTCTGATTGCAAACTCATTTTATATTAGAATTATCTATAAAGTCCCTTGATTTCAGATTTGGCTAAAAATAAGATAATTTTTTTAAAGTATGTCACCATAGTTTTTTGTTAAATTGACACAGTCAATTTTGTTTCTAGAATTATTTTTTTCAAAGAAAAATGATTTTCTTTAAGTTCCCATTATCTGTGTGTATGTATATATATAGGAAAGGTAATTCAAAGGCAATTCAAAATAATACTTTACATCTTAGAGCCATTTCACCTATTTTATGACGTGGTACACATGAATATGTGCTATATTTCATAGATGTTGTATGAAAGTGATATTTTGGAAATGCACAGAAAAGGTTGAAGGATGAAGGTAAATTTTAATAGAGAGCTTAAACAAATTTATTTTGGAATGAAGAGGAAAATACCTTGTAAGCATTTGCCATTCTCAGTGAAGTGCTTAATACATACCGTATATACTCCAGTATAAGCCGAGGTTTTTCGGCACAAAATTTGTGCTGAGTTTGGTTTTTTCAGGCACAAATTTTGTGCCGAAAAAAACTCGGCTTATACTAGAGTATATAAGGTAGTTGTGAAATTTTGGAATTAGAGCTATGGATCATGGCCACAACTTTTTTTTTTTTTTATCAATTAATGTGAATTAGTATCAATATGATCTACCTGGAGCAGTCACCTAGTTTGCTAGTAACGCTTTAGAGGAGAATCTCATCTACAATTTTATGAATAGTCACTCAATGATGCATTTTCAGAGGAAACAGTAAGGGATGTTTTCCTTCAATTGTAGACATGTCTAAGTTGCCTGGATAAATATACCAATTAAATATAAGTGAGTTGCCTTTAAAAAGTAATTGCTAACTAATATAAATTGGTGGATTTAGATCATCGCAGGGATATTGTCCTAAACTATGTATTAATGAAGTAATTGTATGTCATTCACTCTGAGGGCTCTCACTATTAGTAGCTCTCAAAAGAATACAGATTTTGAAATTTTGGCAAGTATAAAAATAGTGTTAAAGAAAATCTTAGTACATTGCAGGGTTGAATGCTGGCATGCATTTAGAAGAATAAAAAGAAATGAGTTAAGAATATTGACATGAGATGAATCTGTCCATTAGAAGGAAGGACCAGACCTTAATGAGCATGTACTAATTACTAGACACTAAAAGATGTATCTGCTCCATTGCATTATGAGAGATAAATTGAATAATATTATTCAAAGGCAATATTTCATTTTGGAGAAATTACTTAATTTTACTCAACATTACACAATAAGCAAACAATGGACCTGAAATTTAAACTTAACATTCCTGCAAAAGCATCCAGTCCTTCCTACCATTTTCCTTTAAATTTGTTATCTGGATTTCCTTTACTATTTTGAGAGGATAATCATGTAATCATAATATGGACAGAATATTAAGTTGGTTTATGTCAGGAGATAAGGATAATAGTAATGCGTATTTTCAGCCCTTCATTGCTCTTGTGGTCATATTGATACACTATGAAAAAAAAAATAATAAGAAGGAATTCAAATTTCTTTTCCCCACATCATATATTCCCTAACTGCTGTGTAATTAAATAACTAGTTAAATTAATTAGCTAGCGAAACCTTACCTACTTATTTGATATCTGCTTATCTTCTTAATGGAATCTTGCAAAGTTTTACCACAACACCTATGATTTACCATACTTACTACATTGCAAGTAACTCAGCTCTTAACAACTTCATTAAAATATTTAAAGATGTGTTCTTATTTGGACATATGCCATGATTCAACATAACTACACTAAATTTTTATTTCTTTCCTAAGGAACAAATTCAAAAAAAAAAAAAAATCAAAAAATAAGCACTGATCACAGTAATTTCTATAACAATACAGATTGTTGTGATAAAGTATAATGGCTTGAAGATATTTAGTCTTCCGGGATTAATTACATTATTTAATTTAGTAGAAGTTTCCATGAATCACCCTTACTTAAATAGATCCAACCTTCCATGTGCATGAATTACTTCCATATATTTCGCCCCTCATTTGTGAGTGAGAAAGTAAATGAAATGAATACAAGACAGCTTAGTTAATATGAAATTCATTTCACAATGATGGCCTGTGGTTGTCAAGATTCAATCTAAGTCCTCAGTTCTAGTAGGACCCTTACCTCCAGAAATCATGGTAGTGATGCATGGCTGAACAGGGACAGAAAAGGAAGGGGAATGGAGATGAAGTTGAACTTCAATAAGGTGTTTCTATATGTGTTTATTTTTTTCCAAAAAACACATTTTCCAAAATGTATTTTTTCACTACCAAGCATGAAAATCTATCATGTTGGCAAGGAGAGGGGTCAACTGTTGAGTCAACATGGACTCAACCTCTGTGCCGATGCCAATAATGGTGGCAAGTCTTCTTGCTACAATTTGGAATTTAGATTCATCTTCTCCATTTCCCTGACCTTATTCTTTTCTCATGAAGAAGAAAACTAATTGGGGACCACAGATTCTACTGAAAATCAATAACAGAGGATGGAGCTTTGGATGTGAGAGGAAAGACGCGTTCTTCTTTTTTCTTCCTCTTTCTCATACTGTCTCCCCTAAATGCCCAGTGTAATGTTCAGAGTTTTTGGATCGTTTCTCTCTTGGTATTACTCTCTGCAATAAGATGTGACTACACCCTACACATTGGAAGTCTGGCTTTGAAAATGCCTAAGAACTTGAGCACTACGGGGACCCTTCTCAATAACGAGAAACTTACTCTCCTGGCTATAATTACCCTTGTATTTATTTTCCTGACAATTTTCATTATTGATGTAAGAGTATCATAGGCAGAATTTGCTAGAGATAAGAAAAATAAAATAGTAAAAAAAGAGGACTTTGATTAAAAAGTACAAAATCTAATGTACATGAGGTTGTCTCGGAGTTTTCCCAAAGAATGCTTTCATAAAAAATATTTATAAATTATATGCTTTTGAGCTAATGCGCTAGTGTAACTTTTGGTAGTGTGATTCATAGAATTGTAATTTGCTAATAAACGGGTAAATAAATTTAAAATTTTGGTTATCTCAAACCTGCTTTCTAATTTTTCTAAACCCTCTAAACTGCTGCTATTAATACAAGGTTTAAACAACCTTCAAAGTTATTTTGCCAAAATCTGGCCATATTTTAGAGAAGAGAAAAAACACAGGCCATGAAACTGCAAATTTAATAGGCCACATAGTTTTGGTCTCCATATGTTTCATCTTATATTAAAATAATTAAAATGATCATATACACTCTCAGCCTTTATTTAGGGTAACAGTGTATATAAAAGAGCTGTCAACTGAAATTGTGATTATATGCAAGGTTATTGTGTGCTTGTTGTTTGTAATGTGAAATCTCAATTCCTGTTTAGTATGGTTTCTTTTTCTTTTCTTTTTCTTTTTTTTTTTTTTTTTAACCAGAGCCTTTTAATAGATACAATGTGGGGGGAATTTTGTTTTCATTTTTTTTAATTGTAAATAGAAATAAGATTTTCGACTGCAACCATTTCCAGTGCACAATTCCCTGGCATATGTATATTCACAATGTTGTGTAACCATCACCATAACAGATTAGATTTTGTATACTGTGCATAGCATATTACAAACAAGTGATTAAGCAATGCAGATTTCTTTCTCGAATCACTGACCAGAATCTCATATGTGACCATTTCTATAATTTGTATAATAATTATAAGTGAAGGGCAGTGGTCATATGTAATTATAGTCAATCTGAAGCCTCTTTATAATTTTTTTCATACCTCCTAAGCTTTATGTTCTATACTAAAATTTTCTATTATAACTCAATATTTTCTGTAATCCTTTCAATAAACCTAGTAATAACACTTTCAAAGCATGATTTTTCATATCTATCATTGATGGGGTTATTTCATTTTTTTAAATGTTATTACTCCAAACTTTATTCTACATATGTTTATTCCTTTCCATTATTTTCTTTTTCTTGTGCAGAAACAAGGCTCTACCATGATTGATAGGGTTATTTCATAATAAATTCTTTGCTGTTGAAAAGACTAATTTTAAGTTTTCCCACATTCCACTTTTTTATGACTTCTTTGATGGCAAATGAGATCCATCTTCTGGTTAAAAGATTTCCCGTGTGTGTTACATTTATTTTGCTTGTCTGATGTATGAATTAAATAATGTTTAAGAAGATGTGACTTCTTGATAAAGTCTTTGCTACATTATCTATATCTGTATGGTTTCTCTCCTATACGAATTCTAGCATGTTTATGAAAGGATAAAATATACATGAAGGTTTTTTCTCATTCCTTACATTCAAATGAGTCCTCAAGTGTATGAATAGGATTTCATATATTGAGTAAAAGGGACTGCCAAATGAATGTTTTACCACACTGGCTACATCCATAAGGCTTTTCCTCTGGTGTAAAGTCTCTGGCAGACCAGGAGATGGGCTTTATGCATAAAAGCTTTCCCACAATCATTACACACAAATGGTATCTCTCCGTTGTGACAATTTTTTTTTTTTTTTTAAACAGAGTCTCACTATGTCACCCTCCGTAGAGTGCCATGATGTCACAGCTCACAGCAAACTCAAACTCTTGAGCTTAAGTGATTCTCTTGCCTCAGTCTCACAAGTAGCTGAGACTACAGGCACCCACCACAATACCCGGCTATTTGTTGTTGTTGTTGCTATTGCACTTGTCATTGTTGTTTAGCAGGCCCGGGCCGGGTTTGAACCTGCCAGCCCTGGTGTATATGGCCAGTGCCCTAACCACTGAGCATAGGCACCTAGCCTCCACTGTAAAATTTTTGATTACCAGCAAGTTGTCCTTTACTGCAAAACACCTTCCCATAACCACTGCATTCATAATTCTTTACTCTTGTATACTTTTCTCATTTCTAAAGAGATGAAACTCATTTTTGACAGCCTTTTCAAATTTTTGTATTCATGAGAGTTTCCCTCAATATGTCCTTTATTATAACCAAGTAAGTATAGATTAAGTTACAAACTCTTTCCACTTGTCTCACCTTGATGTTGTTTTTGTCTTGAAGAAATAACCTTCAGACTCAGATTATAATTTTTAACTCTTTCCATCGACACTGTTCTCTGGAAGGTGAACATATCTTGGTTCAAAAATTTGTCTTTGCTTCCCTCGTCTCTGTAGCTTACTGAGTTGGCAGACAACATCTGGATAGTGTGAGTTCTCTCTCTCCACATTGGTAATTCTTGTCCTTGCACTGCCTCGAGACAACTTTTGTTTTGGTAAATGGACAACCCACTGGAATTAGGTGTGCCAAGTCCTCCACCATCAAATCATAATACCATTTCCTCTGGGCATAATCGAGTAGGTGCCACTACTCTGGGGTGAAGTCCATAGCCACATCATGTGATGGTCCTGACTCCTTGACCACACCTTCCTTCTCTCACAGCGAGTTGCCTTTACCATGCTGAATAATCACATAGTACCACACCCTCCATCCTCCTGTCATACTCATCTCTTTTTTTTTTTAATTTTAATTTTAATTTTTACATATACATGTGTTAATTAGGTTTCCTTTTTTTTTTTGCCTTCACAAAATTAAAAAAGACTTAAAATTTAATAACAATAACAATGATTAAGATAAGGATTAGAAAACAAAACCTTGTAAAGATCGAACATAAATACATTCAGAAAAGGAATCAGACAATTGCTTCATGGAAATATTAGGCAATAATAATAATAATGCAAAGAAAGTAACATTCACATTGTCAAATAAGAGTATGTCTATTGTAGAATGCTTTGACTCTGAGATTCAGTATGGAGTCATCAGTTAACTTATTTTTTTTTTTGATACTTAATTCTCATCTCTTTTCAAAAAAACACCTCCATGGCCTTGTGGCCCTAGTTTGGCCTTTTGTAGATTTTAATCAGAACTTCTGCAAATTGAGACAAGGCAGAAAGATACAATTACTACAGTTCTCCTAAAATTATACTTCCTTTCCATGAACCAATTAGTTGATTGTTGCTCTTCAATTTTCCCCAACCCCTTCAAGGTCACTTATTGCACAGCACAGAGCCACGCTAAAGAACACGAAGAGCTTCCTGGTCTTAGTATTATTTCACAAAAATGTTCTGTATTATTACTTTGTGCACTCCAAAAGCTAGCATAATAAAATGGTATACCTAAGATTTTTTTCTGAAATGAAACCTAAACTGTAACTGCAGAATAGAATAGAATTCTTTTAGTCTTTCTCTTGAATTCAATAAAAATAAATCAAATGCAAGAAATATTTATATTTTCTAAAGATACACAATTTATATCATTAGTTTATTCATGAGATTAATCACTTATGTTCCATTATTGATTGTCTACTCTGTGCTAATCAGGAGGAATAATTTAAGAGAACATCTCTACCACTAAGAATTGTACAGTCTATTTCCCCCACAAAATACCTTCAACATAATGTGAAGAGAAAATATAGGTCATAAAATCAGATGAAAGCGTTTTCTTGTTCTGCTTCCCAAGGCATCGGTTAAACAAGTATTTGGATTCTACAGGAAAATGACGGTAGAAAATCACTTCGTAGAATACAATCTACAGGAGGGAATTGAGACTTGAAAAACAATCGAATCCTTGAGGAACTTCAGATAAAAATATATACAATGCTTACAATAGTACCTGGCCCTAAGTCATTGCTGAGTAAGTATTTGTTAGTGTTGTCACCAGAATTACCATTATGTAAGTAAGAGTGGTAGTCATTTAAAGCTTCCTCCAAATATTACAAGTCAAATAAGTTTTACAACCATTTCACAGATGAGAAAACTGAGGTACACACGTTAAGTACGTTTCTAAAAATCTCAGAGCTGGCAAGTGGGGGAATAGGGCAAGAAGGTGGGTTGTGAGGAACTTGACTTTAGGGCACGTATAGGAAAGTTGGGAACGACAATAGATTATGAAATAAGTTGCACATTAATGTGAGAATTTCATTGTTTCTGAAAGGTGCCGTGCATAGCAGTGCATGATCTGATTTTTTATTGCCATCTGAAGGATCTACTAATGGAGAGGCAGGAAAAGACAGGGGGATCAGTTTGGAGGCTATTGAACAATGTAAGGGATAAATTATGAGAGTCTAAACTAAGAGAGGATTGAGGGAAAGAAGGTGTAGATTTTAGAAATATATAGATTTGTACTACATGTAGAAATTGAGAATGATTAATCAAGCTGCCAAAATGCTTCATTCTCTAAAGAAGTAGGTATGTTTATTCCTAAAAGAGTACTTTGTATTTCGATTTAAATCGCATTGTCTATCATTTCTTACTGATTATTATCAGGAAATCGTTGCTTCTTAAGGGTTATTATAAATGCTGAGATAGTTAGATACTGTAACTAAAATTTAAAAGTCCAAATAAGTGGTTTCAGATAAAAGCACGTTTAATACAGTCATGATTCTAAATCAAGTAACTGTAATAATAAGTCAAAATGAGGAATTTTACATTTTTTTAAAATTTTGTCATTTGTATGCTTTTTCTAGTCAAAATTATTCGATTCTGAGTGTTTTGACATTATCTAAAATACTTGTAGGTGATGGAGATTTGTAACATCACATTGGTCTTTATTTTGTTCTCCATAAAGTATTTTTATTTAGCAGTAGAAAAAGTCTTCTTGATAATTAAGTTTCTAATTCAGAGGGCAGTGCCTGCGGCTCAAAGGAGTAGGGTGCTGGCCCCATATACCAGAGGTGACAGGTTCAAACCCAGCCCTGGCCAAAAACTGCAAAAAAAAAAAAAAAAGGTTCTAATTCAGAATCAGGAAGAGCTATACACTTTGGACTCCATATCACTTTGAAATTTACATTCTCCAGAAATATTTGTGATAAAGCGTGTGAGATCTATCTCAACTGCTTGTTTTCAATCATAGTTATAAATAATTGAACCTCTCATGTCTACCAATAAGTGGCTTAAATTCATATAGAAATGATCTTAATTCTTAGTTCTATATTACATTTTCTTTAGTGCCTCTCCTAGAACATTTCCTGTAATGTTCTCTTATTATTTAAAATACATATTAAAATAGTTGCATTATTAGTTTTCATCAATCCACATAGCCAAATACACTAAAATGAACAAAAAAATGAATAAAATAATATCAAGCATCAGCATAATTTAAAGTGAGAAATCTCTTTTTTTCTTAATTTGAAAAAAGACTGCATTCTTCATTTTAAAGAAATTATATTCATACAAAAACATGTTCCTTTTTGTTTAGAATTATATAATTATATATGATATATAATTATATATGTGTGTATACTTATGCTCATAGAGAGCATATGTATTAACATTTAAACATTGTTGCAGAGTGAGGCAACTATATGAATTAAAAAGAAAACAAATTTCTGATTTTTTTCTAAATATACCCTAAGAGAAATAGACTTGTCCTCAAAAATCATAGATACAGGGTGGACGTAAAGTTTGAGTGCAAGTTAAAGTTACAACTATCTTAATTTGCACATGAACTTTATGTCCACTCTGTAAATATAAGAAATAACATTTTCGAGTAATTCATCAAATTTTTAAAGATTAAGAGTATTTATAAACAAATAAAATGGTGCAGGACCATTCTCCCGGTGGTGGCCTTGGACAGACTAAGTTCCTGCCTCCTTCTCATTTTTTCTCCTAATTAACTGGAGAATGTGCTGGGAATGTTCTAAGACAGTAGAAAAACTGAGTAGAACAGCCCCAGCTCTGTCCCAATTCCCACAGAAGCAGGATGTCCTTAAATGCCTTAGTCCAGCATTTCATGTTGCATCTAAGGTATATACATCTAACCCAAGTGTTTTGCCTTGTGAAATCCCTCATCTGCCCTGTAACTAGGCCACATTCAATTTAGACTCCATGTGCCTCAGGCAGATTTCCTGAGCTTTAGACAGACTGCTGGCCCAGAATCCTAGGCTGCTGCTGTCCTGTGCTACCAATCTGTAAGTCACAAATCTGCTTTATGGAACTTGTTGCTTATAAGTGTGTTCTATGTCACGAGGAGACTCAGACATATTAATAACCAGTGCCCAGTGAACTCGCATCACAGATAGTTTGGCAGATGTACACTTCAGATTATGGGAGCATGAATTATATATGTGTGCATGTTTACTTGTGTCTACACACATATATATATTATCTTGAATGAATTTCTTCAATGAATATTATTAAACCATAGCCATGACCACAGGATATTATTTCCAATAATTTACTCATCTGTCTCCCCCACTAGAAAGTAATCATCATTATGTCATTATCAAGGACTGAAAACGTCACTCTTCAACTTTAGATCATCAGTGATGGTGATGGACACAGAGACTGATAGATGACACGGACTTAAAATATGGCATAATAAACACTCAAGGATCCTTTTTGAATGAATGCAGGACTCAAAGCATAAACCTTAAGGAAAATATTGAGGAACAACCTTTATACCACTGTGCTCCATGTAGGTAAGTCTATGGATGATGTAAAATAACCCAGGTAACATGCAGTGGAAGGACAAAATGAATGACGGAAGGCTCATGTTCTTAGCTGCTCAGTTAACAATATTACAACTAAACTCAACCCACAGCATCTTATTAGACAGTAAATTATCAATAGACATGCAAATATTTAAATGTATTATGCTATGGTCTTATCAAGTACCCTAAAATACGTGGGTATTTTAAATAACTGGTTAACAAGAAATATTTATGAAAAATATTATCACTACAGGAATGACTATTAGAATACAAAAAAGTAATTGGGTAGAACATTTTAAGATGATTTGAAGAAGACATCAAATGTGTGAAAATTAGTTGCACAGAGATTAAGGAAATAGGCTTTGCCAATGAAGCTCATATCAAATCTTGGCCCACTTACGACAACTGTGAAGATTATTATAACTTGAGAATTCCGTGTGGGGTAAGCTGGAGCTGTTATTGTGTTTACATGAAGCTTCACCACCTCTGCCTTTGTGGCCTTTTTTTCATCTCCTCCCTTCCAGAGGTGCTAATCCCCATAGCACACCTGTACACGATCATCCTGCATGTTGAATTCCAACTCAGAGTCTGTGACAGTTAGTGTTAGACCTGGCCTGATTCAGAAGGCATCAAGGCAATACATGGAGTTGCATAATTTTCCATGTATTTGGCAGTAAGAAACTTACCGGTGGTTGGTAGACAAGGCCAGTGGAATTAGGTCTAACTGTTGAAGCTTATTAAGTTGAGGCAATATACCTTTGGTAAACACATATCCATGGTAGGGGAGGACATTCTAAATGAGGGGCACCAGTACTGTGAAGAATAGGATCCCTTATAATATTCAGGTAGCTTTAGAATATAGATAGGAACAATTTTCATGGTATGCAGCCAAGTACAAGTGGCCAAGGGTCCTGGGAATGACCTAGAAGAAATGTATTAATATATTTAATAGAACACAGAAACTTTTTGTCCCAGGCTTAGGTGAGTACCCCAAAAGAGAATTTCTCCAGCCATTCGGTGAGGGCTGAGAGGAGGAACCTCAACACAATATTGTAATTCCTTGTCCAATTTCTGAACCAGAGTTAGGTTTGGGACCCAGAATCTAATGGCTGAAGAAGAAACTGTGTCCCCAAGAAAAAGAAACCTACGAAACCACAACAAAGCTTACCCAATATTGATTCCCACGGTATTGTCTCACATGGACAATGACAACAACATTTAGCTTTAAGCAAGGAGAGTGGGAAATTCTAAGCATGTTACCGGAAGTAGGGGCAAGAGCAGGAAGCAGCTCAGGAAAGTCTAATCTATGGGGGGAAGAGATGTGATGTGTAGTTTATGGCAAGTCTTGGTGAAAGAATCAAACAGAGCACCTTAAGGTTTGGGGTTAAAGTGGGGCCATCTGAATCTGAGATTTAAATACATTTTAATAACTGTTCCCCGCGTGCTACTGGGTCCTAGCAGAGGAACTGTCAATCACAGATGCAAAGTGACCATGTAGTCGAAACTCCCTTTCATTAGCTGACTTATATCAAATATCAGCTCATGAGGTTGTATGGACCCAGCAACAACCCACTGAGAGATGAGTCAAGCATAATCAGGACTGGAGGGCATAGGCAAGGTGCACAACCCAGTAGTCAGACGTCCATGTCAGCCACGCTATATCAGCAGTCCTGTTTTTCCCTCTCAGCTCACACTTATGACTATATGAATATCTCTTATGACTAGCTAATACTGGGGGAAATTCCACATTTGTTAATAAATTGGTCATCCTGATACACAGATAGAAACCACATACGTGGAAGGCAGATAATGCCAGTGGCACAGATTCATTCATCTAAACAGCCACTTCGGTTACACACTTTTTGTAGAAAGAGAAGAAATCAGAGTTTAAAAAATATACTAACTCATAGGCAATGGTTCCATTTATGCCCAGTGTTTGTTGATTTTCTGGTTTCATGATCTGTTTTTGTCTATTTCCTTTTCATCCGGAACTTCCCTCGGCTCGAAACACAATGGGGTCCACTTCTCCTCTGCAGGGAACTCTGCTGCTCAGTATCCAGAGGGAGAGAGGTTCTTCCTTTTGTCTTGTGCAGGTAGGTCCTGGTGTGGTGGTGCTGGCAATTTGGCTTGGTTGGACCTCAGACCCCTGACAGGGAGTTCTGGTCCCAGAAGCGATGACTAGTTTATATAATCTCTGCTCCCCAGGCTCCTGGCTGTTGTGCTTGAGTCCTGGGGCAACCAGAGACGGAGCTGGCAAACTTGCTCTCCAGTCACCCCTGGGCTCAGGTATGGGTGTGTTAGAGAGAACTGGGCTACGGTCCTTGTCCGGGAGAGAATGCTCAGGCAGGAGAAGGATGCATAACAACTGTGAGCCTGAGACAGGACAGCCTGGGCCCAAATTTCTGAGATTGACAGAAGCAGGCAGCTGGGGGACACATATGCTCTTCACATCTCGCTTTTTTAGCAATGCCAGTGCTCTCAGTCCTTCATGGGACGAAACACGCCCAGATTCCCAACTCCCAGCCTGGCCTAGCTGCAGAAATGGTAGAGGCGGCTCACTGCTGTGTGCAGGGCTACCAGACTGGGTGTGGGTGCCCTGCTCCAGATGGGAGGTGTGGATGCTGAGGGACTTCCCCCAGGGAGAGTAGCCTCCTCACTGCAGCCTGCAGCTCAGGCAGAGGTCTGCTCGGGCCACCTCTGCTCACGGGCAGCAGCAGCTTTGTCCTTGGGCACATGAAGGCACCATGTTTCTGCTTCTTCTCAGCTTCAACAAGGGAGTGAGCCCCAAGCCCAGTGGAAGACTGGGCGTGACAGCTGTTCTATCGGCAGTGGGGCTGCTGCTCCCAGATGCGCTGGCCTAGTGGCCCCACGTGGAACACTTAGTCCAAAGCAGAAATAGCCTTTCCCTGCTACCTCTGTGGTCCTGGGCAGGGTAGGGAGAGAAGGAAGAGATGGCCCCAAATGCTGGGAGTGCTTCCTCAGGGAGGAGCACAGACAACATTGGATCAGAAGCCAGTGGTTGTGTAGAGCGGGGGTGTGGGGTGCGGTGGGGCGTGCTTCTCCTTCCGGTGCCCTGGTCACCTTGGCAGCACTTCTCAGTCCCCTGGTGGCAGCCTTACTCCCAACCTCGTAACTCCAGGAGCACTGCCTCTCTCCTCTGCTCTGTTCTTCATTCCCAGTGAAGGCTGGGAGTATTCGTGTGGGATTCAGTGACAGGAAGACTGAGGGTCTGTAACTTCAACTCTAAAGAGCCACCAGCACGGTAATATGACGTGCACTGTCTCTGCTAAGGTTCATGGTGAAAGAAAGTGACTCTACCAGGGTTTGCGGCCCAAGGTTCTGTTTCTGAAAACCCTCAGTTCTACAATGGCAGCAGCAACTGGAATTTTCAAGGCGTAGGGCCTCCAGCGGATGGGGAGCTCTCAGCCCCCACAGGTGTGAGGGAGAAGAGTGAATTCCCCATCCACCCATCCCACAGGCTTCCAATCCCCCAGGGCTTGGTCTCCACCAAAACTTTGTTCCTTCCTGCTCTCCCCACTCACTACCTCTTCCCGTGAGATCTCTGGTAAGAATAAGCTCTGCCCACCTTCTCCCTCAGTATTTCACCTGGGTTTTGCTTTCTCACCTGAAACTTCTGCCCCTAGTTGAGACAATCTGTTGACTGATGTCTCCAGCTACCCATCTCGCCCTTCTCCCATTTTGCAGTGCTTGATGCAAGATTTTCATATTATTATTTTTTAAATCTAAATTGTATCACCCGTGAAAATCGCCTTAAGAAACTCCATTAAAAATAGAACTGTTCAATGAAATTACAAAGCAAAAAAGTGTGGTGTGAGATACAGATTTTGACGCATATCTTTTTCCGTGTTTTAAAATGTGATGAAAGGGAGGTCTACATAAGGTTGTGATACTTCGTTTTCTTCTTTCCAATCCTGCTCTGGTAGTAAATTCACAGGACCAGACACTGGAAACATTATGCAGATTGATGTTTTTGATCTTGCTGTAATTTCAGGATCGCCCTGATGCTTATGTTAGAACTAAAACAACACATTTATTTTACTACACTAAAATTGAGTAATTGTAACATTTCTTAAAAGTTAAGCTATTTATTCCTAATATTGTTTTGCTGGCTGAGTAGAAAATTGCTCATATTCTTGTACACAGAGAATGTGCAATAACTTATTTGGTGATGGTCTTGCTGAGTTGTTTGCTCTAGTAACAGATGATTATTGCCCATCTATTTCTTCCTACATAAGAGTCTTCGAGATTCCTCAACATCAGAACTCAGCTCATACATATGAGTCCCTGTCCTTCTTCTTCTATCTGCCTTTAGACTTTCCTTGTTTCTTTTATAATTGTTAATTAAACATCTACAGTCAGATACTTCCCTTAATTCTGGATGTACAAGAGTTCATGAATATTTGAAACAAGGGCACAAGATACTGGGATACGGTGATTTTTTTTTGTTTTGGTCAGAAATGAGTCACATAACAAAGGCAGGTACCCTAATCAGCTGGCCCCACTGACCATCTTGAAGGACACTGTTATTCAGCTAAAAGAGAGGCAAGAGAAGAGAGGATCTGTAGCAATCTAACACCTGAATGAGTGGGGATCACAGCGCGTTAGCTAATTCTGGGAGCTTGCAGGGAAGTGAGAAACATCAGATCAGTTTTTAGGAACTGCTAAGCCCAATGGGAGTAAAGTCTTCCTACAATGGTATGGTGGCTAATTTTATGTGTTAAGTGGAGCGTGTTTTGTTTTTGTTTTGTACACATATCAGAACATGATAGAAGGTGTTTGGGGATGAGATAAACATTTAAATAAATGAACAATGAAACACACTAATCTCCATAATATGTGTGGGCTTTATCCCATCAGGTGAAATGAACTCTCCAGCAGACTATTTTGAATTTCTTCTGCAACATCAGCTTTCCTGGGCCTCCTCCTTGCTCAACCACAATGTCAATTTGGGGCTTTCAAGCCTCCGTAATCATGTATGCCAATTTCTTAATATATATATATACATAGTTGACTATTAAACAATCTAGGGGTAGGGCACTAATCTTCCAACATTCAAAAATCTGCATATTTCTGGGCAAGGCGGCTGATATCTGTAATCCCAGCATTCTGAGAAGCTGAGAAGGGAGCATTGCTTGAGCTCAGGAATTCAAGGTCAGCCCAAGCAAGAGCAAGACCTTGTCTCTACTAAAAACAGAAAAATTACCTGGGTGTTATGGGAGTTCCGGTAATGCCAGCTACTCCTGCGATTGAGGGGGGAGGATTACTTGAATCAAGGAGTTTGAGGTTGCTATGAGCTAAGACGACCCTACAGAACTCTGGCCCAGCTGACAAAGTAAGACTCTGGCTAAAAAAAAAAAAAAATAATAATAATAATAATAGTAATAATAATTAAACTAAATATAGCATTTGATTCCCCAAAATCCTTACTAATAGCCCACTATTAGCCCACTGGAAACCTTAGTGGTAGTATAAGTTTTAACACGTATCTTGTGGCAACATAAGTGATTAACACATATTTTGTATTTTACAGGTATAATACATTGTGTTGTAATAAATCTAGAAAAAAGTCATTAAGGAAAGCAAAAGGAAATCAAAATAGTAAAAGTATTTACTATTTAACAAGTGGCAGTGGGTCATCATAAAATTCTTTACTCTCAATGTTTTCATGCTGAGTTGGCTGAGGTGGGAAGGGGGGGCGGAGGGTGGGTCTGGCTGACCTGAGTGAGGCAGAGGCAGAAGAAAACGCACACTTAGGTAAGTACCTAAGCAGCTTAAGTCTGTGTTGCCTGAGGCTGGGCTGTGTATGTGTATTTGTCAATCTTGTGGGTACTCTTGGTCTGGAGAGCCCAGGTAACATCATGTCAGCAAAGCCATTTTCTGTCTACTCCGGTTTCCTGCCTATGTCAGTGAGCAGTTAGTGAGAGAGGAGGTGAACGGGAGAGGCCTGGTTTGCTGTGCTCGGTCACCTAGTGCAGCGGTTCTCAACCTGTGCGTCGCCACCCCTTTGTACCAATGAAAATACATCGCGGCATTAGGAAGGTTGAGAACCACTGATCTAGTGGAAGATGACCAACCCAAAGCCAGTCCTAGTTAGAGAACTAGGAAAAGTTTTTGTTTTTTTGTTTTTATTTTTGAGACAGAGGCTTACTCTGTTGTCCCAGGCCAGAGTCTCCTTGCATCACCCTAACTCACAGCAACCTCAAACTCCCAGGCTCAAGTCATCCTCTTGCCTCAGTTTCCCAAGTAGCTGGGACTACAGACACCCACCATAAGCCCAGATAATTTTTCTATTTTTAGTAGAGAGGGAGCCTTACTCTTGCTCAGGCCGGTCTGAACTCCTAAGCTCAAGATATCCTCCCTCTTTGACCCACAAGCGAGCTAGGGTTACAGGTGTGAGCCACCTTGTCCAGTGAAGCAAGAAAAATCTTCATCTTAATAGAAGAATGTATTGTTAATCAACAATAGACTGGATGACTTCTGAATCAAGACTTTTAGAGCAAAAATTAAACACAGGATATTTTAATATCTAAAATGATAGATATTATCATTATATATTATCGGGCTGGCGAAAGCTCTCATGTAGTAACAGGGAAATTTTCCTGTATGGAATACGTTCTGAAAACGGACAGTAGGGTACAAAAACAAAGGTATATTTTGATCAATTCTCACAAGTTTACTGTTTTAATATATTCGTGAGAGGTATTTTGAAGAGATGCCTAGGTGAGGAAGTAGGGAGAGTAATTACCTATATACTCGAGTATAAGCCGAGTTTTTTCGGCACAAATTTTGTGCCGAGTTCGGGTTTTTCGGCACAAATTTTGTGCCAAAAAAATTCGGCTTATACTCGAGTATATACGGGTATCTAAATATTATGTCTTTGGTTGATTAAACGGATAAGCACAATTGATGGAGAAGTTTTGGGAAAAGAGATGAGTTCTTTTGGGGGTGGGACACAGTTACAAGAGGGACTTTACCTAACAAACGCAATCAGTGTAACCTAATGCTTTTTACCCTCAATGAATCCTAAACAATAACCCTCCCCGCCCCCAAAAGGGATGAGTTCAAGTTTGTAGATGTTGATATTTGAAATACATGTGGGATATAAAGACACAGATGAAAATTAGCAGAAAAGAAACACAGATCTGATTTTTCCAGTTTACACTTTTTGAACTAAATTCTAGATAGGTATTTCTTTTCATCTTCCCATCACTGATTCAGAAACCCTTTTCCAATTATTGTCTCCTCTAGCTGATGAAAGTGCTCTCACTTCCTGATAAAACAGGGCTGGAAGACTCCAGGTAAATTCCTAGTAAAGGGGTTTTGTTGTTATTATTATTATTATTGGCTTTTTTTTTTCCCCTAATATAATTTTCTTAATGAAAGCTTTGGTAATAGAGGGAGAAAATAACCTTGAAAATGAGTGAATAAAATGAAAGGATTATTATCAAATACCAAGATAAATAATGAATCAAGAGAGGAAGACAAACCCATTCTCTCTAGTACTAGGAACAAGATAAGAAAATCAAGAAAATAAGACAAAATGAAGCTATTTATTTATTTACTTCTAATTTCTCTGTATGTAGCACGATAAATTTTCTTGTGCCATCAATTTTCCTTGATCTATACAAAAAGCAATAAAGCAGCATTTGCCTTTTCTTTTATAAATCTGTACAAAAGTGTGTGTGTACACATGTGAATAACTGATAATTAAATTACTTTCGCTGTAACTACAGCAATTACCTTGTTTCTATAAAATTATTTGTCATTATGAAGGGTTTCATGCTCATCTCTTCAAATATTTTCATACTTTTATTGAAGTATAATCGATATGCAACAAAATGAACACATTTAAGTCATACATTCATGAAACAAACGCAGATAACATACATGTCAATAGCTTCAAAAGTTTGCTGGTGTCTGTTTGCAATTCCTCCCTCCTGCCTCAGCTCACTCAGTCTTTCTTTTCATTCTTCTCACTCCTCTGTTGTTTTTTGTTTGTTTTGAGAAATAGTCTTACTTTGTCGCTGTCAGTAGAGTGCTATGACGTCATAGCTCACAGAAACCTCAAGCGATCCTCTTGCCTCAGCCTCCTGAGTAGCTGGGACTAAGGCGCCTGCCACACACCTGGCTATTTATAGAGTGGAGGTCCCACTCTGGCTCAGGGTGGTCTCGAACCGGTGAGCTCAGGCAATCCACCTGCCTCAGCCTCCCAATCAGTCATCTGTTGTCTGTCACAATACATTAGTTTTCATTTTCAAAATTTTAAATTGACTAGAACAATCCTGTGTGCACTCTTACCAGTCTGGCTTCTTTCACTTGGCATAATTATTCTGATATTTATCCGTTCTTATAACACATATCAATACTGCATCCCTTTTTATTGCTGAAGGGTACTCCCTTGGATCAATATGCTACAGGTTTTTCTGTCTATTCACTCACTGATATCATTTCAATTTTTAAGTTACTAAAAACAAAGCTGCTATCATCATTTTTTGCAAGATTTTGTATAAACATTGCCTTAATTTTTCTTAGGTAAATATAGTTACCATTGAATGGCATGATTAGAACCACACACGTCCACTTATACATGGATTTTTCTTTTCTTCCCTCTATCAGCCTGAGACAGCAAGACCAATACCCCCCTTCCCTTCTCATTTCTCTCCTCCTGCTCAGTCCACCCAATGTGAAGACAGCAAGGCTGAAAAGCTTTACGATGAGCTACTTCCACTCAGTGAATAGGAAACACATTTCCTCTTCTTGTACGTTTACATGCAAAATTTGTATTCATCAACTACTTATGTTATCAGTAAGGCTTTTGTCCCTAGCTTGCTGTTAGTATAATAGTTATATTATGGAGAATTAAAAGTTATAGATGGGTTTTTGACTGTGCAGGGACTTGGCATCCCTAACCTTCATAATGTTCAAAGGTTAACTGGATTGAGTAGTGCTAGCAGTATGGTTAAGTTTTTAAGAAACCGCTGAAATAATTTCTAGAGTGATTCCACCACTTTTCCTTTCCACTGGCAGTATATCAGAGCTCCAATTTCTCTCCAGCCTCACCAAAACCTGGGATGGAGAATTTTTCTTTCTTTATTGCTATTCTGATAGGTATGTGGTGGCATCTCATTATAACTTTAAGTTGCATTTCCCTAATGATTATTGTGAGCATCTTTTCATTTACTTATTTGTTATCTATGTATTTTCACTGGTGAAATATTTATTCAAATATTTTGTTCATTTTTTTATCAGATTTTTTTTCCTTTTCTTAGAGATTCGAAATTCCTTTATATATTTTGTAAGTATGTGCTTTATCAGACATACATTTTCAAATTTTATTTTGCCCTATGATTTGCCTTTTCTTCTGTTAAAAGTGTCTTTTAACCAGTAAAGGCTTCAATTTTGAGGAATTAATTTTAATAATTTTTCCTATCACAGAACATATTTGTGGTATCACGTCTAAGAAATCATTTTCTCGCTCAAGGTCATCATTTTTCACATATGCTTCTATTAAACATTTTATTAGTTTCAGATTTATAGTTAAATCTCTGATCCATTTTTAGTTAATATATATAATGAAATGAATGGAATAAATTTTATCACATATAAAATTTATTATATATCCCATTTTAGCAGGAGAAATTGTTACACAATCTATACTTTTTCCATTGAATTGCCTTCATACCTTTAAAACCAGTTCTTCATGTGTATTTATGGTACTATTTTTAGACTCTCCATTCTTTTCAATTGATCTTTTATCAATGTTTACTATAATATGATACTTTATTAATAATATAATCTTTTAATATTTGAAATCAGGTAGTGTTAACCCTGAAACTCCGGTCTCCTTTTTCCAAGTTCTTTTGGCTGAGCTTGATACATCAAATTTTCATATTAATTTTATAATCTTTTATAAAAAAAACTCTCTAGATTTTGATTAGAGTTAAATGTAATCTGCAGATTAATTTTGGAGGTATTTATAACTTAACATTACAGAGTCTTCCAACTGAAGAATGCTCTATATATCTGTATTTATTTATATCATTTTCAATTTCTCTCAGCAACATTTTATAGATTTTTTTGTATGGGTGTAAAAAACTTTCAAAATAATAATTTCCTCAAAATTATTATTTTATATTTTGATGCTTTTGTAAATGGTATTTCAAAATGTAATTTATGACTATTCATTGCTCATATGTAGAAGTACAGCTGATTTCATCTTTGCATCTTATATGTTGCAACCTTGCTATACTCATGAATTAGTGCTTGTTGCTTTGGGGTAGATCTAATTGGATTTCCTGTGCATAGTCATGTGTTCTGAGAATTAAAGCAGTTAGATTCATTCCTTCTGTTTTAGATGTCTTTTTACTTTTTCCTTGTGCCTTAGAAATGGTGGGAATAGACAGGCTTATCTTCTTTTTGATTGTGGAAGGAAAGACCTGTTTACTATAAAGATACTGTTACACTATCTTCTTGTTTTTGTTACTACAGAGAAGTCTGTTTGCTTTATCTTTGTTCCTATGTATATAATAAGTCTTTTCTGGCTCCTAGTACATTTCTGTCTTTCTTATTGCATTTGAACATTTTGATTGTGACATGCCTATATAATTTTCTACACAGTGTGTTTAATGATTTTTGAGACGCTATGACCTATAATTCTCAAGTGCTCCTCAAATTTTGAGGAAAAAATACCATTATTTCTTTACACATTTTTTTCTGTCTCTTCAATTTTGTTACTCATTCTGCGTTTTAATTCATAATTTTCCATTAATGTGTCTTCCAGGGCACTTAAAATAAAATAGAAAAAAAAAAAAAAAAGGTACACTAAAGGAAAAAAAAAAACACAGTTTGAAGAGACTGAACAGTATCAGAACAAGAGTCAAATAGGGCAGTGATGCTGAAATTATTAGATCACAAATTTAAAAGGACTGTGATTAAAATATTAATCTAATGGAAGAGTAGACAACATACAAGGACAGATGAACAATGTAAGCAGAGATGGAAATTCTAATGAAGAATCAAAAGGAGGCTGAAGATCAAAAACATCGTAACAGAAATGAAGAATGCCTTTGATGGGCTAATTAGTTGACGAGGCATGGTGGATGAAAAAATTCTTTGAGCTTGAGAATACGAGAATGGAAACTTCCAAACCCGAAAGGCATAGAGAAAAAAAGACTGAAAAATGCAGCACAGTATATTTAAGAACTGTGGGCCAACTGTGAAAGATACAGTCTCAGCTAACACCATAATGTGTACCATAATACGGAATGGGAATCCTGGGAGAGGAAGATTGAGAGAAAGAAGGAGAGGATATATACGAAACCAAAATGGCTATGAATTTCCTGAAAGTGATGTCAGATACCACAGATACAAGAATCTCAGAGAACACCAAGCAAGGTAATTGCCAAATAAATTCTGTACTTTCTGCTTGATTTTTCTGAGAACCTAAGAACAGCTCTCACAAATATATTTTTTAAAATATATAATAAATAAGTTTATTTATTAAATATATAATAAACTCATATTATATTAAAATATATAAAAATATTATTTTACATATTTTGTCTACGTTTTGTTTTTTTCAGGCAGGAGAATAAATGCAGTTTTTTTCAGGCAGGAGAATAAATCAGCATCTTGATTGGAAGTGGAGGTTCTTTTACCTGCTCTTGAAATTTTGGGAAATATAATCTGATACCAGCATTAGAGAAATCAGGTTCATAAAGATATTCCTATAATTAAATGAAGTGTGGTTATGTCTCTTAAACAGATAAGAGCTATTAGCTAGAGCTAATATTTCAAACCAAAAAAGGAACACACAATAATTTACGTATATAGATTTTATATTAACATAAACTTACTAATGAGGTATGAATTGGTATTCCAAAATAATTAAATACCCTCCCTGATTTCTTATAAATGAAACTTAGTGGGGGGTTTTATGTCAGCTTTAGTATATTGTGGCTGAAATAATTATTAGATCATAAAATTTATTGGCACATTTCAAAGTTTATCATTATTTACTCTTCTTCCTAACCCTGAAACATTTGTAAGTATTTGCTCCATGTGAGATTTCAGACGCCTTACATGTGCATTTACATGTAGTAGTCTGTGCGCATGTACTTATATTCCTATGCAATTTTATTTCCTTTTACATTCTATTTGAATGAATATAGCCAATCCTAGCTGTGTGGTAAAAAACAACACACACTTAGTTGGGATTGAAATATCACCAGAAATTCAGTCTGTGTATGTAGTATTTGAAAATATTGTTGTCCTGAAAGAAATACTACTTGGAGAGGATTGCTGGATGGATATATAGTTTGAGGTAATATAAAATTTATTGCTAGACCAAATCATTTGAGGCTCATGTTTTCAGTATAGCATATTCTGATTAATGACTTTCAATGGATTTGGCATTGAGTTGAATCATGGATTCTTATGGTGAGTTGTTACAGATACACTTACATGAGACTCAAAATTGTTGACTATAAGGGTGTTATTGAAGATATTGTTTATTAACTATACATTTCCCTACTTTTTGAGATCTCAGGAAAAGTCCTTCTCAGGTCCCAATACCCCAGAGAGCTGGCCACTGGTTTATTTTTATTTTTATGGATGATATTAATCTTCTTATTGAACAATGTCACATCTTTGCACAGGCTGCCAGAGATCTTAGAGGAATACTTGCAGTCTGCCAAAAATAAGCAGAGATATTTCTTGATATTGGCTTTTACTTAAAAAAAAATCATTTTAATGCATTTGCCATATTTCTTATAACAGATAAATAAGGATACTACCCAGATCTACTCCCTCAGGACTAAAACACTCAGTTATTCAGATTTCTAAGATTATTAATGGTAGAACTATCTTGCTTGAATCCCTCTCCAGGAATTTCACCAAAGAGAATCAGTTCCCTCAAGTGTATGCTTCCTTCTTAAAAGCAACCTTCTGAAAAGCAACCTATATTAAATGACTAATTAATAGAAAAATGTAAAGGCCTAGAAAGATTTCTTGCATTTTGGATAATTCTGAAAAGTCTTCCCAGCTTCTAAGCTCCTTACATGTTTACAAGAAGATCTTCTAAAAGCTGCAACTTTTAGAGTACAACTTTTGTGTCTGTATAATTTTCCTTTCTTTACTTTACCACAGATGTTGATGCAACTCACCAATAACATTCCTGCATACAAATATTCATCATAAAGCTGCTTGCCTCATACTTGACATTGGCATATGTTTCAGGCAACAGAGTCTAAAATTAAACTTGATAGGCTTGTCAAAATCAAATGACAATAAGTAACTATGTTTTGGTTCTCTATTCTGTTCCATAAATCTACCTCTGTTTCTGTGTCAGTACCATGCTGTTTTGATAACTATAGATTTATAGTATACCTTCACGTCTGGTAACATAACTCCTGATCTGTTTTTATTTCTGAATAATGTCTTGGCTATTCAAGATTTTTTCTGATTCCGTATAAAACGAAGTACTAATTTTTCAAGTTCTTTAAAGTATGACAATAGTGCTTCAATAGGGATTATATTCAATCTGTAGATTGCTTTGGGTAGTATGGATTTTTTTTATTTTAATTTTTACATATACATGTGTTAATTAGGTTTCCTTTTTTTTTTTTTTTTTGGCCTACACATTCATACAAATGATAAAATGAAACTTGAAAGAGTGCTCTCCCTCCCTGGCTGGCTGTATACCAGGTGAAAGGAGAGCTGTCAGTTTCTAATGGGGGGGGAGGGGCAGTGACACTGTCAGAACATTCACCAGAGTTAGACGGAGATGGGTCACCAGTAGAAGGGAACATAGTGACAAGTGTAATGACTTGGTGTTTTTAGAAATGGAATGAAAACATTATCAGAACTATGAATTTGCGTGAAGTTTTGTGGGAGTAATTAAGTTGAGGAGGGAAATAAGAGGTTAATGGCAAAAAAAAACCAAAACAACTCAACAAACATAGGCAAAGAGTGAACTCCAGAAGACCCTGTTAGTTGTGTACAAATATACGATTCATTTCTACAGCGAGTGTCATGGATGCTGAGAATCAGGCAGAAAGCTTAATTATGAGGTTAGTAGAGATCCAGAGAAAGTTGAATTCTCTATCTTTGCAGATCTGTCATGCCAAAGTCATAGTCCTGATTAGGAAGAACTGAGATCATGCGATTAAGAAGGGAACATACAAATCCATGCAATAGATGCACTCAGAGGTCCCCTGATTTCACAGGATTTTCCTGGTCCACAGAGGTTATTTAGCCTTAACTGTTGAAGTGTCCACTCTCCTACCTTTGCTTGGACACCATGAAGAACCTTCTGTTTCTTGCAAGATGACATGCACTTCCTTGGGCTTTACCACTTCTATCCATCCTGGCTGCCAGACAAATTATCAACCTTCAATTGCAACATAACTAGGGCAGAAATGCTTTGTTTTTGCAGTACAGAAGCTTCTGGATTATTCAACAGGTGTTCCCTGGAGATTGAAAAGTAGATATAGCTATATACGGAGAGTTCTGTTAAAAAGATAGTTAGGTATATAGATAGGAGGATTCTCATATGATGCAGGTTCTAATGTCCTATCAAAGACAGTATGGGATGGTATTTACATATTCCCAAAATGACTCCTGTTAGCCTGCAGAAAGTGATTGCCCAGGAATGCTGGGACAGAGGGGCTTGGCTGGTTGCGGTGGCTCAACCCTGTAGTCCTTGTAATCTGGGGAGCTCTGGCAGGAGGATCACAGGAGCTCAGAAGTTCCAGACCAGGCAAAACAAGAGTGAGACCAGGTAGAGCAAGAGAAAGGCCTTTCTCTACTAAAAATAGAAAAACTAATTGGGAGTTATAGCCGGCTCTTGTAGTCCCAGCTACTTGGAAGCCTGAGGCAAGAGGATCACTTGAGCCTAAGAGTTTGAAGTTGCTGTGTGCTATAACTTTGCCTCAAAAAAAATAAAAAAACAGGGTAGTGCCTGTGGCTCACTGAGTAGGGTGCCCGCCCCATATACTGAGGGTGGCAGGTTCAAACCTGGCCCCAGCCAAACTGCAACGAAAAATAGTCAGGCACCTGTGGTCCCAGCTACTTGGGAGGCTGAGGCAAGAGAATTACCTAAGCCCAAGAGTTGGAGGTTGCTCTGAGCTCTGACGCCTCAGCAGTCTACTGAGGGCAACAAAGTGAAACTGTCTCAAATAAATAAATAAATAAATAAATAGATAGATAAAATAAAATAAAATAAAATAAAAATAAAAATGGGCTAAAAGACTCAGAAAAGTATGTATGCTAGAGAGTATATTCTACACAAGGCAAGGAGTCTCATCAGTTTCCTGAATTAAGGCCCTAGAAGGTACCTGACCAATGTTATGGATAAGCAACATACTGCTCAGTCAGTATCACTGAGAAACTCAGAGGTAGATCCTTCTGTGGCCAAGAATGAGAACAAAAGTAGCTATTAGGGAACTGTCATGGCTTATACCAATAGAATCTGAAAAGGAAAATAGAGGCCAGAGATCCTTACTCGACATGTTGTCAGACCCAGGCTGTAAAACTATCCTAATGTACAGCAAGGCCCTCCTGACATCCAGAGGAACCAGATCCCCAGTGCTATCCATGTGTTTAATAGAATATAGCAAAGAGTACCACTTAATCTATACAATCAAAAGAAAACAAGGTCATCAGAAGGCGAGGACTATCACCTCAGTGCAAAGTCATGAAACCTTTTGTACTTTTCAAAAGAAGAGCTGGACATCCAGAAGGAAGGCCTCTTCTGACCTTCTCTCTCCGCCTCCCCTTCCTCCTCCTCTTTCTCTGCCTTTTTTTCCCCCTTCCCCTTTACCACATCCTCATATTGTTATTCTTATACCTCTTGACTTCTCTAATGTATGATACTTTGCCTGTTCTTGCTCCTGAATAGCCACTTCTCAGCAACTCTTCCCTGGAGTTGGTGCCCTCCTCCTTGAACATCCCCCAGTTTCTCAATCTTCACCCATTTCCTTACTGTCCAACTTACTAATCAAAATGCCCTTGGCCTCTGTCCATCTTCTATCACGTTATCTAACACTTGCATATCTACAAAGCCTTTTCCATTTTCCACAAATCCCTGACTGGTTCTTCCAGCTTTTCTCTATCCCTTGGATTCCTCCTCTCTTTCCCTTATGACCTCTCTTGATCACAGTGCCTTGTTCTTTATGTCTGACCTTTGCATCCTGGTCATTTAGGCTTCATGTATTCACTGCCCCTCCCCCATCACTACCACACCACTACACCTTTTTCCAAACAACTTTTCTCTGCTCTATATAAGTCTTTTTCATTTATTAGACTCATCCTACAACAAGAGGAACCAGACAAATATTTAAATATTGTAACTCTGAAATTCCAGGGAAGGAAGGATGAAGTGGGAAGAAAGGCAAGGCAAGACCCAAGCAACACAGCAGAAGCGTCATCACACTGGCAGGCCTTGAGAACACATGCCCAGCAGGCATGTTCCCTCAGCACCTGGGCTACTTCCTGGAAGACCTGCTTGAAAATACTATTTCAGAGTATTTCAAATATGGCAGAAAATGTCAATCAATCTGATGAGCTTCATTTGATCTCTTGTTTCCCACTGATCAATGTTTCACACCACAGGATGCTAAAATGTCAACTCCTCTAGTTTATGGCCTTTAAATACTCAGCAGCCTCTTAGGAAGCTAAATCCCACGCCATGATGTTTTCTTCAGTGACTTAAGTCCTGTTTGAGTGAAGAGTGCTGAGAAAAAAGGGTGGTGGGGAGAGGGAGGGAAGGAGGAAGGGAGGGGAGGAGGGAAGGAGGGAGGGAAGGAGGGAGGGGAAAGGGAGAGGAGAGGGAGGGGAAAGGGAAGGGGGAGAGAGGGAGAGAAAAAGTGAAGGTGGATGAAGAACTCTGAAAAATGTTCAAATATATGTCTAATATGCTTATTAAAATTCTTCATGCTTCTTTCTAGATTCTGCCTCACATCTGAAATATTTGCAACAATAAAAGAAATGCATAATGGGTAAAAACTGCAAATAAAAACCCTAGTATTCAAAGTATTTTAGAATTATTATTGAACTCCCCGCCCCCCCCCCCCCTTTTTTTTTTTGCAGCTTTTGGCCAGGGCCAGATTTGAACCTATCACTTCTGGTATATGGGGCCGGCGCCCTAACCCCTTTTTATAAGTAAATATAACTGAATTTAAAAGTCTGTCATGCACTAATACAGAAGAACACTCATACATTGATATATCAATAGAATTAAAAGTACAAAGGTATTAAAAATATATAGTTATTTTAATATATACTGTGTATATAAACTAACAGAAAGTGCACATCTGATGCTTAGAAAAAAGTTCACATAAGCATACTATGATTTGATTATATTTAAAAGATAACCAACTAGTACTAAAATTACCATCAAGAAAATTTTTCTCTGGCTCCTACCAGCCCAGGGCAACAAAACACCCTTTATTATAATGACATAATTTTACAATGTTATCAACATACAAGCTTAAATTCAACATGAATATAGGCAGTATCATGGGGAATACAGGAGGGATAACACCCTGCTATAAAAAATTACTTATTGAAATCTTCATGGATACCGAAAGTAAATAAAATAAGAATGGTCTGGCGTGTAAATATTATCCCTATTTAAATCTAAGGATAGTTTCTTGGGAATTTCTGGGAGTCTTCAGAACTGGTATATATATATACCAGTATATATAAATATAAATATAAATATAAATATAAATATAAATATAAATATAAATATAAATATAAATATAAATATTTACTTTTATTTTTTTTTTTTATTTCCCCCCCACCAATCAGTCACTGACCCATGGACATACACCAATAGTACTACCGAGTGCAGTCTGGCATGGATCTGGAATAATAGTAACTTTGACCAGCTATACCACTACACATGTATATATACTACTATTAGAAAATCTCTTTCTATTTTTAAGCCTACAAATAAGGTGAGGCCCTCAGTTAAGAACACAGAAAATTATCAATGCATACTAAACATTTTGTCTTCACGGTCACCCAAAAATGGACATAGCATGTATCACCCAAATGTGTCACAAGTGAATTTGTACTTAGTTGGCATATTTATTTGTAAACATGTATCTTTCTATTAAATAGTACAATGTAAATAAGATAGCAAGTTATTTACATAAAATATAAATATAAAACATAGCAAAATGGAAACATATGCTCATTTTCCCATTTTCCTTGTGTGATATTAATTGTGCTAATCTAAATGCAGTTGTAAGCTGAGAAGCTTGGTTGTCCACACCTTGAGGAAAGACTAGCATCTTCCTTTACTTATTATATTTTTCTTTAGCCCCACGTTGACAAATAATAATATGTTTGAGCAAATAAGGAGTATCACAGCTGGTGAATAAACAGCATATTATGTATAGTTCTGATTATATGCCTGTAGTAGACAATAGCATTCAAAACCTGACTTTTACTAAAATAGTGGGAGAAGCAACCTGGAATTATATAGGAAATTCATATATGTGAAACTGTGAAAAATCTTTGAGTGAATGAAATAATACAGGTGTGTGGGGGTGGGTGTGATTTATTATAAATTTCCACTTAAGACCTTGTTGTAACCAATGAAGCTAGGAATTAGATTAGTAACACATTATAAGATAACTGTGCTTACAAAAAAATAATAAAAACTCTATCATATTGATATTGCTCTATTAAACAAGTCAGCTAGAGGAGACTGCTATCATTTTTAATAAAAAATATTTGCAGTTCTGGTGTGACAAGAGATTTGGTCCTCTTTATGACTTTTCAGATTTAGATGCAAAATTATTCCTTACCTTTAGTTTCTATGACTTCTACAAGCATTAAGCTTGATTGAATCTCATATTATTATACTGACAAATTAATCAACAGGCAAAAACATATTGATGTGAATCAAAATGACTGTATATGAGACAACATTTGCCTCCACATTTAGTCTAGCATGCAAAAATAATTCCCACTTTAATTTAGAAATGGTTGGCAGTACCAAAATACACAAGGTAACCTTGGCAATAACTTTGGAATACAACCATCATTTATTACTCATCGACTTTAATAATATTCCATGTGTACAATGAATATCTGATAAATATCACAAGTTGGTGTTATTTGGGTTATAATGCCACCAAAAAAAAAAAAAAAATTGGGAGCATCTGTTTGTGACTAAGTACTTTACCATATTTGCATAAAGATTTGGAATAATGGTGAAAACCCACGATGCCTAACTTAACATGTTTAGAACTAACATGAGAGTCCAACTTGGGAAATGCTAACAAGTCAATATACAGTATAATTACATTTCCTATTTTCCATTATAAGTACCATAATAGGGAAAATAAAAGTTACTGTTCATAATAGATCTAAAAATAAAATTCATCCCAGAATAAATTCAACAAGGAATGTGCAAATTCTTTCTGAAAAAAGTAAAAGCATTGTCACGTATACAAAAGGAAAAGAAATGGATGGGGAAAAAAATCTTAGTTCAGAATAAGAAAACGCTGTGTTGTTAAAATGATAATTCTCTAAATTAAATTAAACCATTTTTTCCTAAAATGATACACTGAAATTTTTAGTCCTGCTGTGTAATCTACTTGCATGTATACGAATTTATAAAGAGATAAGAATAAAGACATCTCAACTAAAAAAGAACATGAAGGCTAAATGTTACATTGTCAGGTATCAAAATGTATGATAAAGTAAATAATTCTCAACAATATATTGTCTAAAACATAAAAAAGATTAATGAGGCAGAATAAAAATTCTTTTGAAAAATACCGAGGTGGATCAAATTAATACCATGTTATAAAGGTAGCACTATGGATTAGTGGAGAAAAGATAAGTTATTCTCTAAGTTATGAAAGTTTTTGAGAATTTAGAAAAATGAGGGTATACCTATGTCTCAGTGAGTAGGGCACCAGCCCCATATACTGAGGGTGATGAGTTCAAACCCAGCCCCTGCCAAACTGCAACAAAAAATAGCCAGGCGTTGTGGCGGGTGCCTGTAAGTCCCAGCTACTCAGGAGGCTGAGATAAGAGAATCACCTATGCCCAAGAGCTGGAAGTCGCTGTGAGCTGTGATGCTACAGCACTCTACCAAGTGTGCTCTGTCTCTTAAAAAAAAAAAAAAAAGAAAAAAAAGAAAGAAAGAAAGAAAAAGAAAATTTAGAAAAATGATTATTTTGCCTATTATTACAAGCTATAATACATTTCAAATGGTTTGAACGATGTGACTTTAAAAGGAAAAATACATAAATAAATAAAACCCCTCTCATTTCCATGTTTACTTGATATTAAGTTTGGTTATACACTTCCTGGAAAAATCAAAAACTTATTTTAATATTTTTATTTGTCTGCATAAATAATTAAAACACATATACATCTAGAAATGTAACAAAATTCAAGTTAAAAGACAAATTAGGAAAATAATAGTTACCTAAATGCCTTATATATATGCATAAAAATAATTCTTACAATAATAATATTTGTAACTCCTAAAATACATCTTTGTAGTTTTAAAAAATAGAGAATGATACATCAAGAAATTAAATAGCAGCTGTTTTTCTGTTTCTTGAAACATCTTTCTAATTCTCTGAAACCAGGAAAGCCTCTGCACTTCTAAGGATTTGTGTAATTAGAGTAGGTTTTAGTTAATTAGAGGAATTGCAGGATTGAACAGCCAGTCTAATTTTAGTTCCCTAAGTGTTCTCCAAACTTCTTTCCAGAAGGGGCATATTGTGGTATATGTATACCATGGAATATTATGCAGCCATAAAAAAGATGGAGACTTTACCTCTTTTATGTTTACATGGATGGAGTTGGATCATATTCTTCTTAGTAAAGTATCTCAAGAATGGAAAAAAATACCCAATGTACTCAACACTATTATGAAATCAATATATAATCACCCACACTTTCTTTCTTTTATTTATTTTTTATTTTTATTTTTTGAGACAGAGTAGCTGGACTATAGGCATCCGCCACAACACCTGGCTATTTTTTGTTACAGCCATCATTGTTGTTTGGCAGGCCCAGGCTAGATTCGAACCTGCAAGCTCAGGTGTATGTGGCTAATGCCTTAGCTGCTTAATCCACAGGCACTGAGCCCACCCACATTTTCATACGAAAGATAAAACACAACTGTAGCCCAGAAAGAAGGAGAGAAGAGGAGGACGAGGAGGGGGGGAGGGGGGGATGGGTAGAGGTAAGGTCATCAGTGGGACCTCACCTACTGTGCATATTGCGAGGGCATACATCAAATATATTAATAGTAGAGTATAAATGTCTAAGCACAACAATTAAATAAGTGAGGTGAATGCTATGTTAATCAGTTTGATGTAAATATTCCGAATTATATATAAAATCAGCACATTGCACCCCATTAATGCAGTAATGTACACAGTTATGATCTAATAAAAAGATAATTGAAAAGATGGTTAAAAAGAGTTTAAACGAATAATAAAACTATAAATAAAATTAAAGAAGTAAAACCATAAAGATAAATAAATTTTAGTTAATTGTATCAGTTTCCTATTTTGTCATTAAAAAAAAATGAGTATATATTTAGTTGCATAAAACAACACAGATTTATTGCTTTACAGTTCTAGGGTTAGATGTCTGAAATGAGTCTCACTGGTCTAAATTCAAGGTAGCAGCAGGCGTCTTCCTGTTGAAGACTGTAAAGGAGACTGTTTTCTTGCCTTTTTCAGCTTCTAAAGGCCACTACCTCCACTGGCCATGGGAACAAGAGGGGAATCTTCAAAACCATCAGTGTATCAAAGCTTCAAATCTCCTCCTGACTTTGACTTATCTTCTACATCATTTTTCCACATAAGGGGAACCTTGTTATTCTATTGAGCCCATCCCAATTATTTAGGAAGATCTCTCTATCTCAAGGTCCTTAAGCTCAGTTGAATCTGTGAAGTCCCATTTCCCATGTAAGATACTGTACACAAATGTTCCTAGGATTAAAAATGAACATCTTTGAGGGGGTAACCTAATCCTGCCTTGTACAATTTGTTAAATTTGTCAGTATGTTTAAGGGAAATTTTAAATTTATTTTTGTGGTTTTTTCCCCTTTCATTTTCTCAAAAGCAAAAACTATTTAATTATATAACTAGTTTTATACTATTTAGATATAATATACATATTTATATATTATATAATTATACAAGCAAAAAGAAAAAAAGGAGGAAGAAATTCAAGTGAAAAAAAGTCTGGATTTGGTGTTTGGGTGTCTAGAGATTCACAATCCTCATGTCGCCTATCCTCGGTTGTATTTCTACAGAAAAGTCACTTCAAGTCTCTGCTATTTAATTACTTAATGTGAAATTAGAGAATTTGAATTTAAAGACATACAACTTTTAGTGGAGGACTGAAAAGTTGAGCTAGGATTCTATGACTTTATGAGATTATTCCAACTGGAATGGTAGTGTAGGCAAAAAGCAAGCTAATGCTCTCCAACAAAACACTAAAGGCACTTTAAAAGTTGTAGCTAAGTCTGTTGGGTGTTATTTGGACTGCTGTCTCTGCGATTTCCTTGTTCGCTTGTACTGTGGATAATTAAAATCCACACATAATACAAAATTCATTAGTCTGATAACACAGGGCAACTATTTTGTGTTACACATGGTATTAGGGGAGCTTTTACACCATAAGTTATATGAACATAGAAAATGCATAGTATTGAAACATATTGAAAGATTGAAAGATAACCACAGAAATGAAACAGACATATTTCTATTCCGTGAGACTCTTAAACAGCAGTTGGGCAGAGGGACTATACCCACCTTCTTAAAGGCAAAGATTGTCTTACTGGGCTCTGTGTGCCCAGTTTCCTCTAGTACTCTGCTCCCACTGCCTTCTGACATCTTTCTGCATGATTCACAGTTAAAAGGAAGTCCAATCCTCCTTCCTTGCTTAGCGTTTTTCTCATATGACCAATGTTCTACTTACTGTATCCACTTGGATGTGTAAAAGGAAACCATAACTCAACGTGTCCAAAATTCATTCATTGCATCAGGATGTTTTCTCTTCAATGCTAATCCTCTTTCTGTATTTACAATTTCAGTGAATTACACCATTATCAATCCTCTTATATGGTCAGAACCCTGTGAGTCATTCTTGATATTTAATCTCCCTCACGTGCTCTATCAGTCAGGTACTAACAGGAAACAGATGACAGACTCATATTTAAAACAATTCTAAAATATATTAATTACAGGGGTCTTACTTTTTTTTTTTTTTTCTTTTAAGAGAGTCTCACTTTGTCACCCTGGGTAGAGTGCTGTGGCATGATTGTAGCTCACAGCAACTTCAAACTCTTGGGCTTGAGCAATCCTCTTGCCTCAGCCTCCCAAGTAGCTGGGACTATAGGTGCCGTCCACCATGCCCAGCTAATGTTCTTTCTTTCTTTCTTTCTTTCTTTCTTTCTTTCTTTCTTTTTGGGTCTATCTTTAGTAGAGACAGGGTCAGGGTCTTGCTCTTGCACAGGCTAGTTTGAACTCTTGAACTCAAGCAATTTACCCACATTGGACTCTAAGAGGGCTAGGATTACGGGCATATGCCACTGTGCCTGGCCTAATTATGGGAGTTTTTATGAAGAGTGGACAAGGTGTAGAGCTGCCACAAGGAATAGTAGAGTATCCCAGTGCTCTTTCCCATTTCTACCAGAAAATAATCTCTTGCAGACCTGTTGCTTTGAGACAAACAGTGATTTCGGCTGAGAATACAATCTTCCTAGATTATCCTGCAGACAGGTAACCAGGGGAATGAGCTCCCATACCTCACAGTCTGACACTGCTGTTTTCCTATTGATGCTTTGCATTAGCTGGACCCACTCAGAAGCCAAGACAAGGGAGCTGTTGATGAGGTCTGTTCAGCTCAGCCTCAAGGGACAAGAGGAGGACAGAAAAGAGAGGAAAGTAGATTCCAGAGAGCAAATTGAGTAGGTATAGTACAGGGTATTTTCTACTACAAAGCCATGTATATATCTATATTCAATTTGCCAGCCTCTCTCTATTTCCCTAATACCACCACCATAACAACCTGGTGCACCTGCTGTAACGCACTTGCTGGTGTTTAAAGTTGCTTCCTAATGAACCTCATTTTATTATTCTGATCCCTCTAGCTAAACTTTTCAAAATGCATGTAAAATCATGCCCCCTCCTCTATTTTAAAAAACCTCAATATTTTCCCATTAGCATTAGAAGAAAGATCAGAATCTTCAACATGCCCCTTCCTTGGAAGACTCTCTCATTTCCTTATTTCCAATCTAACTCCTCATGTTCCTTCAGATTGTTCTTTAATTCCCACTTCCTCTTTCAAGTTATTCCACCCTTTGTGCCAAATCCCATTGTTATTTAGACCCGTAGCATAATTTACTTTTATGTATAATATTTGTTATTCTTGTACTGTAACATGTAGTTAAAAAATCTTGGTTTCTCCAACAGATCTTATCTATGTTTTATTTGGCTTAATATTGTGTCTTCCCTACCTATTATAAATCCTCAGATGTAATAAATTTAACATGAACGGATGAATGCAATATCACCATCGTGTTTTTCTACCACACTATATATCATGGATGCAGTTCTCATGTATGAGGTACCTGCGTGAATGCTTGGAGATTTTGACAAAATTCTCCCCTAAAAGCTTATCCTCTCTTCACAATTTTCCTAGTTTATCCCAGTTTTCAAAGACCAACAGATACAGTTGGCTGGTAAGAGATAGAAAGAGCCCACACAGAAAAAAACTTTGGCTTAGAAGTTGTTTCTGTAACACATTATCACCAAATTAGTGGCTTAATTCAATACAAGTGTATTATTTATAGTTCCAAATTTTAAAGTGAGTCTCAAGGTGTCATCTGGGTTGAGTTCCTTTCTGGAGTTCACAGGAAAGACTCCATCCCCTTGCCTTTTTTAGCTTCTGGAGACTGATCGAATTTATTCACTCACGTCTTCTTTCTATTTTCAAAGCCAGCACTAGCATCAATCTGACCTTCTGTGTTTATATGTCCTTTTCTGATTCTCAATTTCCCACCTCACATTCACTTCCAAGGACCTTTGTCTTCATAATCCAGGGTAATCTCTCAGTTTTATCTCTTTCAAAAATTCCCCTTTGCCATGTAAATTAACAACATATTTACAGACCCCTAGGATTAGAGTCTGGACATCTTCGATGGGCCATTTTCCAGGCCTAACACATGGAAAATTTATGGTGTTTTGAGACATAATTTGGACAGAAGCTGCCATGTTTGAGAAATGCATGAAGGTCAAGTACAGTGAAGCTATGATACACCACCCAAATCCCCATTCAGACATGGAGGGTTTATTTTCCCAGCTGCAGGCCGTGCACTTGGCAGGCAACTCTCAGCTGTAAACTAAGATTCTGTCTCTTTTCCTGAGTAGCCTGAATTCAACGACTACAGAGGACTTGCCACAGTTCTGAAGGGTGATCCCATCGTTAGAACTGCCAAGGAATAAAACGATGCTTTGGGGGAGAATGTAGCACTGCTCACCTTCTCCTCTGCCCAAGAGCCCTTCCTCCCCTTGTATTCCACAGTTGTAGATGCCAAGAGGTCTTCCTAAAAAGCCCACTTCATTCTAATTTCCATATCATAGTCTACTTTCCAGGATCCAAAACTGTGGTATTAATATAAAAAAAGAAAAACAGATGGAAATTTATGGGATTTTTTCCCCTCCAAGTTTGGTCTCTATCCCACTAACATCTCTCACCATTTGATGCTGGTTTATTATTATCTCAGCTTTCTATAAACCAAAACTTATCTCTTGATTTTATTTTTAGTTTGGGTATTTGTACAATTTTCAAATTTAAAATAACATAAATATATAACAAAAACAAAACACACGAGATACACACACACATATCATAGGAAAGGAGAAGGAAATGGAGAGAAAGAAAGAGAGCTGAGTCACATGTATAGCCACAAAGTATGCTGTGAAAGCTGGGGAATAAAAATATGAAGAGAAAAATTACTTTAAAAAGAGAAAATTAATAGTCACAATACACTGTTGCATAATACTTTACTGGCTTCTCATTGCCTTTAGAACAAAAACAAAATTCCTTACTCCTATGGTCCTAAATATTTTACAACATCCAGTCTCAGCCTACCTTCACATGATATTTTGTAAAACTCCCGCCCATGCTCAGGAACATCCATCCACACTGCCCCCCTTTCTTACCCTCAAACACACCAGGAATGTTGTCCCTCGAGGCCTTTGTATGTGCACTTTCCTCTGCTGGGAGCATTGCTCACAATTTATCCTGCCCCAATCTCAGACCTCCTGTGGGGTATCTTCTTTTGGTCATGAAGGTTTCAGCTCAACTCTTCACTCATCTGTGAAATCTTCCCTATCTGTTCTCAGACACTAGCATACCACAGTTTTATTTTCTGTGTATCACTTATCAATATCTAAAGTTGTCCTACCACTTTCTTAGTTATTTGTCTCCCCCAAATTTAAATCAGACCTTCTGCCCTCCTCCACGTAATTAGGGTCTAACAACTCATTTGGCATACGTTAGTCACTTAACCAGTGCTTGTTGATTAAAAGAAGACAAACATGTCTCCTTTTCAGCTTCACTTTTTGCTTTCTGAACTATGTAAACTTGTTACAAAGTGATAAGCTTTTCAGAGCTCTCATGAGGGAATTTCATCATTTTGTTCCTAAGAGGTCTTCTTGAGTCTCCTTTTCTGGCACAGTGGTACGTGGAGGAAACTTCGGCCCTGACTTCTCCATGGTACCCATTTTAGTAACCTGCTAGCTAGGCCCCAAGTGCTCCCAGAGCTGAGACTTTTCAAAGACATTTATCACTGTGTTATTGTTTTAGAAATCAAGATGAATACATTGGAAGCATCCTAAATCCTACAGAAAGGGGAGATTTCCTTAAGTAAAAGAGAAATGGTTCAGGGAGGCAACAGTAAGGGTTTCATTGGAGACTTTCAAAAACAGGTCGGGTATGGACACAAAACTGGAAAGAAGACATTTAAAAAGGAAGAACAAAAACTATGAACCAGGAAGCACCTGTGGCTTAGTGGGTAGGGTGCCAGCCCCATAAACCAAGGGTGGCAGGTTTGAACCCGGCCCCTGCCAGCTAAAATAGCAATGACAACTGCAACAACAACCAAAAAAAGCCAGGCATTGTGGCCGGCACCTGTAGTCCCAGCTACTTAGGAGGCTGATGCAAGAGAATCACTTAAGAGTTGGAGGTTGCTGTGAGCTGTGATGCCATAGCACTCTACCAAGTGTGGCAAAAGTGAGACTCTGTCTCAAAAGAAGAAGAAAAAAAAAAAACTATATATATATATATATGTGTGTATATGTATGAACTAGACAGGTACCTTGCGTGGAGGAGAATAGTTGGTTTATTTAGTAGAGAAATTAAACATATGAACTAACAAAAATACATGTGACTGTCAGTCAGCTGATGGTGGGCTCTGGATATGATTGTCAGGACTATGTTTTCTTTAAATTACAGATTTAATCATCTGTGTAACTTGTTCTAAATGTTTAATGGCTCATAGTGCCTAGAAAATAGACTGGTTCTATTGAGGTAGAGGACAGTGATGTGATGAAGAGATTGGAATTAGAGAGTCCAGTAAGGAAGTGCTAAGCTTTACCAAAGACCAGGGGAGCAGCTGGCATCACATTTCTTTCCCCCTTATTTTCGCATCTCACACTTAAGTGTTATAATTAGTTCTTTTCATAAATACTTTTCTACTCCCACATTAGTCTATATAATTTATGGATATAATGAATGATTATCCTTTTAATTTCCTACCGAGCTATAAGTAGACAGTGAGTGGGAAGATGAGAAGTAACTAGCCTAAATTCCAAATACGGTATGATAAATTCCCGTGTAACTGGAAATCGGTTATGTTGTTCTTGTAGTATATATTTGGAAGTCTGATACAAGTTGCTCAGAGTTCACAGTCCCATAAAATATTAAGACATTAATGAAAAATATACACATATGACTTAACCTTGAACTATATCATTGAAAATAAAAGCCTTCGCTTCTTTAGCAATAGACTAGCAAAAGCCGAAGAGAAAGATAGTTGATTGAGATGACCGAGAAACTAATTAAGGAGTCAAGGAGGCATAATTGTTAATGACAACATTATTATTCTGTCTGATTAACAATAATAATTAAGCAAATATAGGAAAATCACCAATACTGGCAAGATTGTAGTTAAATGATGCTCTTATTTATTTCCCTTTTTTTTTTTTTTTGGGCAAGTATAAAGCAAAGTTTATTGAGAGAGAGAAAGATAGGATTATAAAGCAAAGCCGGATACATTCTCCATAGACAGCGAACAGGCCTCCATTGGCAGCACAAGTGGGCAGAGAGGTGTTATTTATCTCCTGGTAGTAGATGTCTTTGATTTAAAAAAAAAAAAAAAAGCAATATGAATGAAGAATTCTAAATTCAGTTTTTTTCTGCCATTCTTCTTCTGAGAACTAACTTAAATTTCTTACAATAACTATAAGGATTTTAGGAAATGGATGTATGGATATTATCATCGTTGTGCTAGTTATAATAGTGGAAATGGGAAATAGGCTAGATGTTTGGTAATCACTGAATGATGAGCTGAAATGTGGCATGTCATCTTATAGACTATAAATGACCAACCAAATATTTATAAATAAAGTGTATGACACAATGATTTCTGATAATATTTACAGGAGAACATAGCGATCCAAGGGTAAATTTAGCATGACTTCACATGGAAAAATGAGTAACACACACATACAACATATCAAACAAAAAAATACCTAGTTATTATGTTTGGGTATGAAGCTTATAAAAAGGTATTTTACTTTCTGATTTACTGACTGACTTTAGTAATACCTTTTTAAGTATTATATAAATATATTTAACCTTTATAACATGAAATGGTATACAATGATTACAGCCTTATAAGGACTTAGACTGGCGTAAATAAATGTAATTAACATGGATGCTAACTTTGTGTGTTTTTGTGTGTAATCAGAAAATCACTGACTTGTCATGTATAAATATTTAAAAATCACTACATTAACAAAATATAAATGATTGTGTTCCATTCATTCACATCCATATGTGATATTAAATATATTTCCATTTTGCCTTTTAAAATATTTTCCCATGATTTGAGTTCTATAGATTCATAACTACTATATTCATGGTTAGAAGGTAAAAATTATGAAAAATTATTGGATAGGATCATTTAAAATAATAAAATTATTTTTTTATCTTTCTTTTAGGAAAGTATTTAATTATCTAAATCATAGTCAATTTTTCTTTCAGTATGTACATAATACTTTCTTCTCTATCCCTACTTAGATAAAAGTATTTTTCGGAGTGCAAAAATTTTTAAAATAAGTTGTTGAACTGCCATAAAGCATTTTTCAATGAATAAGGGTATTTTTATTTCATTTGAGGATTCTTGAAGATAAAAGCTCCTGTGTTGCCGTCAGAACTGTTATTATCTACAAAGACTGTATTGTGGAAATGGATTAAAAAGAATTCTTTGAGATCTCTTTTTTAATATATACTTAGGCGAAAAAGACTGCATGTATTGGAGATGTCTATTGTAGTTTAAAGGAATATTGACATGCTCTAAAGAAAGGAGAACCAAAAAGATCTGAGTCAGAATATTCAACTTACTGTTCAAGATTAGAACAGAGAACAAATATCTGTTTCCACTTTTTTAATGTTTTTTAAGGTACATCTTTTCTTTTAAAAAATTTGTCTCTGGCCATATGCTGTGTCTCATGACAGAGGAGAAAGGTAAAGTCCTGTGAGTCCCCCATCATCTGAAGGAGACAGTTTCCAAGACCCTTGGTGGATGCCTGAAACTGGGGATTGAACTGAACCCTATATATATTATTTTTTCCTGTACACACATACCTATGATAAAGTTTAATTTATAAATTTGGTATAATATAAGATGAAAGGAATATTAAAATAGAACAATTATAACAATATACTGTATTAAAAGTTGTGTGTGTGTTATATCTCTCTGGAAATATTTTACTGTATTGTACTCACTGTTCTGTGATGATGTGAGATAATGTAATGTTTACGTGATGACATGAAGTGAGGTGTATGGTGCAGGCACAGTGACAGAGCATTAGGCCATTACTTCCCATCTGGCAATCATGTCCTTCTGGTGATCCTGGATCATGTAGGCACAGCAATGGTAATAGCTGGATGTTAGGAGTAGAGGGTATGAATGATTAATGGTTGAGTATGGTCTATAGCATGGACAAAGGAATGAGTCATATACCAGGTGGGGTGGAGCAGGATGCCCCAAGATTTTATCATGGTACACAGATGGCATGGAATTTAAAATTTATGAATTATGTATTTCTGGAATTTTACATTTAGTAGTTTAGGCCCATGGTTAATTCCAAGGAACTAAAACCAGGAAAAGTGAAGCCTAAAAATGGAGACTAATATTAAAGGGGGAAGACTGCATAGATTAAATGGATAGATGATATAAGGAAGAAAGAAAAGGAAAATGAGGTATAAATTTTTGTTCCCTTTGTATATACAAAGGTTCAGTGAAATTCTACCTCTGTCTTTTAACTCCTGCCATGGAAGGAATTATTATATTAATACTTTCTAACTGAGAGGAATCTGGAAATGACTTTCTCTCTTTCTCCACTCTTTCTCAACACACAAACAAAATGGATGTGAGTAATTTTGTCAAGGGTGTGTGTGTGTATGTGTGTTCATTTTTACTTGTGTGTAATTGATAGAAAGACAAAGGTCTCAAAGAATTGAAAGAATTCTGGAAAATCCCTACAAGGTAAAAAAAATCAAAATCTATCCTGTTACAACCTTGTTACAAAATTCGAAGAATATCTCTTTTATGTCTTCTCATTTCTCCTCACAAAATGGAGATGGTTCACACCATTTTGTTTCCATTTGGTAAGACCCAAGAGCCTACCCAGAATCTGTGATAATAAGATGTGACTTGTTACTGTTGACTAATGGGTCTATTTTCCATGTATGAAAAATAATAATACTGCATTTAACTTTTTGAAACATTATAAAAATATATACTGCATTAAAGGTAATTTTATAAACACCTGATGTGAGAGCCACATTTATTTTGTTTAAGGTGTAAAGGATGGGTCTTCACAAAGTCTCCACTAGAACAGAAGATGCCTGTAAAACCAAACAGAAAGAAAAAGTTCCTTCATGTAGATTTTTGTGTATGTGATTTTAGGCTATGGTCTGTGAATGTTACATTTTGTCTTTCTTTTTTAATGCTTTTCTTTAAAATGTGACATTTTCGGTTAATGAGCTTGTGATATTGGACCTTGACCTGATTTAACTGTAGGTTCAAGAAGCTAAGCTGCTCTTAGCTTCTTGAACCTGAAGGTTATGCCTGTTTCCAAATTTACTAAGCACTTTTTCTAACCCTACCCACTTTTTCTGATCTTTTGAGACTCTGATGGTATAAATTTGAGAGTTTTTGCTGTAGTTCCGTTGGTCCATATTTTTAACTATTCACCCCATCTATTTTCCCTTTGTTGTTTAGGTTGCAGAATTTTTATTCTTCTATCTTCCAATTCGCCGATTCTTTCTTCTGTCCCTCCCATTATAATGTTGAGCCTATCCATCATATATACATATAACACATACATACATACGCATACACATATATACATAATACACACACACACACATATACATACAATGTTGTATTTCTAAGTCATAAAAATACCATGTAGTTGTTCTTTATGTCTCCTTCTTTTGTAATGAGATACTTTATTTCTTTGTAGTGGCTCTTTTTGCTTGTTTTCAAACGTAATCATAATTTCTTGTTGCAGCCTTTTACATGATGGTTATCTTAAGTCTTTGTCAGATAATTCTGATATTTCTCATCTCAATGGTGGCATCTATCAGTTGTCTTTTTATTCGAGTTGAGATATTCTCAACTACTTCTTTTCCTTTTAGTCAATGTGTTATGTTGTCATACATTTTAATTTGATTTATACAATATTGTTTTCTTTTGGTTTTAAACAGTAAATTAATCTTTTAAAGAGATTTTAAGTTAAAGAAAAAAATAATTCATTTTATATTTAGCTGCGTAGTTAGCATTTCTGGCACTCTTCACTCCTTTGTGTAAACCCAACATTTTATGTTTACACACATTATATTTTCAACTGTTTTTCAGCTTTTAAAGTTTGTTTTCAAATTTTTTTTTTTTTTAGATAGAGTCTCACTCTGTTGCCTTGCGTAGAGTGCTATGGCATCACAACTCACAGCAACCTCAGATTCTTTGGCTTAAGTGATTTTCTTGCCTCAGCCTCCTGAGCAGCTGGAACTACAGGCACCCTCCACAATACCTGACTAGTTTTTCTATTTTTAGTGTAAATGGGGCCTTGCTTTTGCTCAGGCTGGTCTCAAAAGTCCTGAGCTCAGGTAATCTACCTACCTTGGCCTCCAGGAGTGCTAGGATTACAGGTGTGAGCCATCACACATGACCTAAATCACGTTTATATCTTCCCTATTTTAATGCATTCATTCTTTCCTCTATATTCTTGATACATTGAATATAGTTAGGATAACTAATTGTTATTTTTTTCTTTTTTAATTCTTTGTTAAATCATAACTGTTTTTCTTATTATTATGGGTCATATTTTCCAATTTGTTAAATATCCATAATTCTTCACGAATTGAAGACAAAATATTTCCTGTTGATCCCTATATATTTATTTCTGTAAATATTATTGGGCTTCATTTTCCAATGTGGTTAACTTACCTGAAGCCTGGAGCCTGGTTTATATTTTCTGGAAATTCTGGTAAGCATCATTAGGCATTTAATTTGAGCCTATTAGTCTATGTACTACTGAAGCAATATCCTCCTTAGATTCTTGCAATGTCTTGTGTATTACGAGGTTTTCCTTTCTGTAAGTTGGAACTCAAATTATTTTCAGCTTTGTGTGAGCTTCAGAGATTAACTAATATAGCATTTTTTTTTCTTTTTGCAAATATCAGGGTACTTCATCATCCCTTATTGGTTTTCCTTCATTGACTGTCTTCTACCACACTTTGTGAGTATTCCATCTGCTAAATTACTTTCTAATACAAGATAAGTCTTCAGAGGCCCAGGTTTCACAGGAGGGGTCACAAAGTAGGTAAGAGGGATATCTGTAACACAAATATCTTAATGCTGTAATTGGCCAAATGAGGTGAAAGTTATGTTGATTAGTAGGATGTAAGCGCTCCAATTTGTACAAATAATCAACACATCGAATCCCATAATGGCATAAATGTATTTATGATCTATGTACAAATGACTTAATAAAAAAAATTTAAAAAAAAAAAGAAGACAAACCAACACGTACATCAGAGATCAGCCAGAAAAAAAGGCAGAAACTTGTTAGAAATCATCAATACCTCAGAAAACCCGAGTAGGAGAATTTTTCCCTTGGCACCACCTGGGCTAAAGACTCATGTGATGGAGCAACAGTAATGTCCACTCAAGGACAATAAGACAACCTCTCCATGGTCAGGCCATAGGAGACAGCTATTCTCCCTGGTTCCTCCTCCAAACCCCATTACCAGGAAGGCTAAGACCAGGAGGAAGTAGGGTTGGAAAGCACAGCACATGTCTGTTCCCATTTCCACCAAACTATAAGCCTTCCAAACCACAGTCTGACCTGAGCCAGAAAGAAAATGAGAGAAATCTGAATTGAATATGAGATCAAAGTTTTATAGTGGACAAGACTGCGTACTGTTTGTGATAGCTTCTGACTCTATATTTATTCTTATGGTTTCAAATACCAAATTGCAGAGACAAAGGTTTCAAATCGGAATTTTTCTTATTTAGGAACTATCTTAAGCACCACTGTATGTCTTACTTATCTTACTAATAGAGAAATATATTTTAGCAATTTATTTTTAAGTTTTCTTCATAGACATATGTATTGTCAATGTATAATTTGATTCATATCATATATGCTAAAGTGAAGTTTACTTTGGTGGTGGCTGATTTTCAATCAATAGAGGGTTTTCTTTCTTTTTTTTTTTTTTTCTGGCTTGGCTTTATCTATGTTACCCTCTCACAGAGCTGGAACCCAAACAGGGTTGTCCTTACAAGAACCATTCAACTAGTAAAGGCCTTATGTTTACGTATGCGTGTGCATGTGTTTATTTACAAATATGTCTCCACCTACATTTTAACCAATATTAATATCTACATCTACACATTTATCATCATCATCCATATCTGTGTCATAAGAAGCCATGAAAAATAAAATAAATGCTTCAAGTGTCAATTTTATTAAGTTCCCTAATCACTCCTCACTTACGGGACTCAGAATGGTCTTTTCAATAATTTGATCCTTACTCTCTCTCCAGGTAACACATAACAACATACTGTGCATTCTTTTATATATTTCAATATTTATAAATAGTTATAAATGCAAGTATGCATATTTTAAAGCATTTTTATTACTTTCTATGTAGTTTTGATTGGCTTTATCTCTTTTACCCTCTCACAAAACTAAGCTCCAAATGGACCTGTCCTTACATGTATTTGACCCAAAATAAATTATTAATGATAAAATATATCTCATATATGTGTCATAAAGGCCTTCCTACAACTTACTTTTTTCTATTATGATACTCTGTAGAGACCCTTGCAGGACAAATCATAGAAATATAATTCTGTATATAGAATAATCTCATTCCAAGGTGTGAAGATATCATAGTTGCTTCATCTTTACCTTATTAAAAGGTATTCATTATTTTGTACTATGAGTAATGCCATGATAATCATTCTCATATGTATTTATGTGATGGTGCTTTATTTTAGTTAATAAGCAATTTTCCAGAGCAATTTTAGGTTCATAGCAAAATTAAGTGTAGAAAGTACAGAGAGTTCCCATATATTCTGTGTCTCCAAACATGCACAATCTCACCACTAATGTCCCCTCTCAGCATGGTACGTGATGAACCTAAATTTCAGATGAACCTAAATTTCAGATAATTACCATCCAACACCTATAGACTACATTAGGTTCACTTGTTATATTGTATATTCTATGGGCTTTGACATACCCACCATTATAGTATCCTGCAGACTAGTGTTGCTGCCCTAAAAATCTTCTGTATTCCACATATTCATCGCTCTCTTCCCTCTAAACTCTGGAAACCACTGATATTTCTACCACCTCCATATTTTGCTTTGTTCTGGAAGATCATACAGTTGGAATCATATTAATCTGAATTAAATTTAAAAATAAAAAACAAAGAATTCATGTTTTCACCAAAAAGGTAGCAGAATATTCTTTTTCTCTTTTCTCTTGAAATATTTTTACTATCTTTAATTTTGTCAGTTTCATGGGTATAGTCACCATAGTTAGCATACTATGCATTCACTGGCCAATTAAACTTGGTCTTTGAATTGTCTAGTCATATCTTTGGCCATTTTAAATTAGAATATTTGTGTTTCCTTTTTGGTTTCTAAGACCTTTCCTTTTCTCCCATCTGTTATAGAAAATTTTATTTCAAATCTGTATTTTGTCTACTGACTTTGCTTGCGATGTTATAATTTTGCCCTTTGAGATATATATGTATATATACAGTACACACACACACACACACACACACACACATTTTGTATAGCTACACAACTTATGAGTTTCCAGGCTTAGTTAAGAAGATCTCCTGCCCCATTTTGTAACTACTCACATTTTTTCTACTGAATTATATTTCTAACTTAATTGTATATTTAATTTCATATATGCTGGTATCTATTTCTCTATTCCATTCTAATAAGCTATTCATCTTTTCTCACACACATACCATACTGACTTGATGGTAGTACCTTTTAGTATGTTCTGATTACAAGTCACCTCTCATGGTCACTTTTTACATGCTCCTTGGTTATTTCAGGCACATATTTTCTCTATTAATTTTAATGACATTTAAAAAATTCTGAAAACCTTGTGTGAATTGTAATTGTTATCACATCAAAAGCATTTAGTAATTATAAAATTATCGACATTTTTAAAATAAGATTTTGCGTGCATTCTAAGAATGTGAAATGTATGAAGCCTTCTACCCCCATCTTTCATAACCCTATATCCACTAGTTATGCCATTGTTGCTCTCTTTACCATGGCAAGACTGGTCATTTTGCTGTTCCCACTGCTACTAGGAAGCCTTAAGGACTTTTCCTTGGTTCTTCCCTAGCTAGATCTCCTCTTGGTGTTCTTCTTTTAAGTTTTTGTTCAAATCATAGCTTCTCAATAACCACCATATTGAATAGTAATAACTGACCCACCACCTATTCCCTTTTTAAATGCTTTATAATGTAATTATTATTATTATTATCTATATTTCCCTGATAGGATATAAGATATTCAAGAAAAGGGTTTTTGTTGTGGAAGACAATTAAGTATTTGTAACAGTGCGACATCTAAATATTTGTTGAAAAATTTTGTTCAGATCCTGTTTTATTTCAAAAACCCATTTATGATATATGGCATGTTCATCTTCATATTGAGCCTTTCCTGCAAAATGTATTGCTTGGAATTTTTGAGTCTTTAGCTACTGGCAATGGATTTTTTGCAATTTTCATTTATAAGTGTTTATTTCTAGGGTAGAAAAACAATATGGAGTTATTCTTTTTTGTGTTTTTATCTTATATCCAGATACATAACCAAATTCTCATTACTTTTGGCTTTTAAAAAATTACCATAAAGAAAGAGAAAGTTTATGATCTTTTTCTATAATTTTACAAATTATTTTATTGTATTGATTAATACATTCATCAAAAAGATTCCTTCATGGATAAATTTGTGATTTGCTTTTTCAAATATAAACATACAAATCAAGGTCTAAATTAATTATAAATAATAAATGTGTTAATTGTGTTATTCAATTTCTCTGCTTATATTTATTTTATAATAGTTTGTTAATCATGTCCAATTTGGAAAGTAAGGTTTTAAAGCTCCTTCATAGTGTACATTCATCAGGTTCTCTTTATATTTCTATATTTTTGTTCATGTAACTGACATGTTTTTATGACATACCAGCTTACGATTTTGTCTTCTTTTTTTTTTTAATCTGTCTCTGTTTTTAGCACACAGAAATATTTTATAATTATTTGTTGAATGGAAATTGTTAGAAAAAATGATTGAGTCTTCAAAATACTTTTTCCCATGTTAGAGTTGCCAGATATAAAAGGGCAGTGCACAGTCCCAGGGTCATATGAAGCAGCTGGCATAATGTCTCTTTCCAATGTTTTAGGGCATTTAACTTTAAATTCACCTTGCATTATATAAATACTGCCATTCTGCCTTTTTTTTCTAATTTAATCTTCATAATACTTTGGTGCTTATGTTTTCATTTTTAACCCTAAGTATCATTTACTTCTGAAACTCTATTTTATAAACAGACTATGCATAAATTTACTAAAACCAATTCTGACAGTTTTTTCTCTCCCATTTTTTATATCATTCTCCTTATAACTTCCAGTTTGATCAAACTGCTTTTCCTTTCACTTTTCCTTTGTTAATCTAGAAATTTCATATACCTTTTCTACTTCATTTATTCTTATCTTCCCTTTCCCAGTTCTCATAGTTAACACACATACCTCTACTATTCAAATACTAGATATGGAGTATTTTCCCTATAAAGAAGCACTATTAGCCAATAAACATGCTCTCCCCTCCTTGATCAGAACTCTTCAAAGAAGAAAATTCCAAGCAATCATTCCTTCCCAAGAAACTAGATTACTTTCATTTCCTCTGGCCAGTCCCCAACGCCTCAGTTTTGCTCAGATGGTTTAGTACACTTATTTTTTCCTTTACTGTTACAATTTTCTTTAAAGAATACCTTGTCTATTTTAAGAGTTCATACTGAATATTAATTTGGCAAATCTTCTGACAGTTTGTTCTCATGTATTGAGATATAATGTTTGAACAGGTCTCAGTCCTGGTTTACTTCTTGTCTGATTAGTGTTCTTTCCTGGGTATTTTCCTCCAATTTATCACAAGGTGATTCATTCTCTGAGATACAATATGTTCCATCAAGTTTTTTCTGCTTGAAAGATACAGTTGGTTAAAAAGTCTTAGGTCACATACTCTTCACTGGTTTGTCCACTTATACGTTCTGTCATTGCATAGAGAGTATCTGAATGACTCATGATTAATACTACTTTATAGCTTTTTGGTAACTAAAAGTTCTGGCTTCAACATTATACAAATCATTTACATAACAAAAATCACTTTCTCTTAATATTTTGAAATGAAAGACAATAAAGTTATCACTCATGACTCATGCCATTTTATATTTTTGTTGAGTGTACTTAGTTATGTTTTTAATTTTGTTTCCTATACTCCTATTCAGGTCAGAACCAACCCATTCTTATCTTTTGTTTATTGAGGATTTTTTAAGTAAAGAAGTCTTTTTTTTTTTTAACTCCTGAAAATTATCTTCTGTGTTAAACTTGAACTTCCTTGAAACTCTTATTGTGTGTTTTAAAAATTCAAGTAGTCTATATGGCAACAATTTCAGACTGCTCTTTCTCTCAGAGAAGGCTTGTTTGCTTTGCTTGTTTGTCTTGTTTTGCTTTGTTCAAGAGGGCTCTGGTTTAATTATTGAAATACCTTGCTACAGAAATTCCACAGGTGAAAAAAGACAGAGGCCCCCCAGATAGGAGGTGCCTGTCCTCTGATGAAGCCTCTATGGAAAGCCTCTCTGCTCATTGATCTTTTCACTCTTCCTCAGGCTCGGGGACCAAGATAACTCAAACCCATTAATTTTATTCATTCTTAGGTTTTTTGAACTACGAATATTCACAGAGTCCAATGTTGAACTACTCTTCATGTTGCAGCCCTTCCCAATATCCAACATTTACTATTAATTGTCCAGAGCTCACAGTACTTGCGTTATAGTGTGGGACTTGATGTTCAGAAGGGTAAAATTTCATACCCGGATTCCCTCTCAGAAAACCCATGTCCTCTGCCATATTTGATTTGGAAGAAGTAGATAGATTTGATTTAAGGACTGAATGACAGGAAACACACATTTCCAGAATTGATCAAATTCAAAACCAAAGGCTGAGACTTAATAAGCAAACTAAAGCTGGTTAGTATTCAAAAGAGTGTGATACCTGAGGGAAAGATAAAGTTTAAAAATTTCATAGATAAGAACAAGTAGTGGGAAAATAAATCTATTTTATGTTTATGAGTTGAGAATTTACTGAATCAAATACCGTTGTTCATCAAGAAGAAACAAAGGAGGTAGAGGAAGAAAGGAAAGAGGGAAAGAAGGAAGGAAAAAGAAAGAAGAAAGAGAGGGAGAGATTTTTAAAAGGGATCATGGAAATCCCTTTTCCTGCTTGAATCACTTAAATGACTAAACCTTGTCATTTCCCTATGAGAAGAATCTGAAACTCCCCACCAAACACTGCAGAAACTTGACCCCATTTCAGGGTGGGCAAGGGACTTAAAGAGAAACTTCTCTAAAGAAGACAGACGCAAAATCTACAAACACATGAAAAAAAGCTCATCATCCTTAATCATCAGAGAAA
>CAUYPK010073827.1:0-33885 GCA_963574355.1 Loris lydekkerianus
TGTGTTGCTGGATTCTGTTTGTTAGGATCTTGTTGAATATTTTTGCATCTATATTCATTAGTGATATTGGTCTATAATTTTCTTTTCTAGTTGGGTCTTTTCCTGGTTTGGGGATCAGGGTGATGTTTGCTTCATAGAACGTGTTGGGTAGTCTTCCTTCTTTTTCTACATTTTGGAATAGGTTGAGTAATATAGGTTCCAGTTTCTCTTAATAGGTTTGGTAGAATTCTGACATGAAGCTATCTGGTCCCAGGCTTTTCTTTTTAGGGAGATGTCGTATGGCTGATGCTATTTCAGAACTTGATATTGGCTTGTTCAACATTTCCACTTGATTCTGGCTAAGTCTTAGATGGTGCCCTGCTTCCAAGTATTGGTCAATTTCCTTCAGATTTTCATATTTCTGAGGATATAGTTTCTTGTAATATTTATTAAGGATTTTTTGAATTTCTGAAGAGTCTGTTGTTATTTCATCTTTGTCATTTCTGATTGATGAGATTAGAGATTTGACTCTTTTTTTTCCTAGTTAGGTTAGCCAAAGGTTTATCTATTTTATTGACCTTTTCAAAAAACCAATGTTTTGATTTATTGATCTGTTATATAACTCTTTCTAACTCTTTTTTTTTTTTCAATTTCATTGAATTCTGCTCTGATTTTGGTTATTTCTTTTCTTGTACTGGGTTTGGGGTTGGAATGTTCTTCCTTTTCCATTTGCTTGAGATGTCCCACTAAGTTGTTAACTTCCTCTCTTTCCATTCTCTTGAGGAAGGCTTACAGTGCTATAAATTTCCCTCTTAGGACTGTCTCTACAGTATCCCAGAGGTTCTGATAATTCACGTCTTCATTGTTGTTTTGTTCCAAAAATTTGGCAATTTCCTGCTAAATCTCATCTCTGACCCAGCAGTCATTCAGCATAAGGTTATTTAACTTCCATGTTTTTGTATGTGTATGCAGGTTCCTATTGTTACTGAGTTCAACTTTTATTTCATGGTGGTCCGAGAGGATGCAAGGAATAATTTCTATTTCTTTAAGTTTACTGAGGTTAGACTTGTGACCTAAGATGTGATCAACTTTGGAGTATGTTTCGTGGGCTGATGAGAAGTATGTGTATTCAGTTTTGTTGAGATGAAATGTTCTGTAGATGTCTGCTAAATCCAAATGTTAGATGGTTAGGTTTAAATCTAAAATGTCTTTTCACAGCTTCTTCTTGGAAGATCTATTCAACACTACCAAAGGAGTATTAAAATCTCCGAATATTATGGAGCTAGAGGAAATCAAGTTGCTCATGTCTGTTAGAGTGTCTCTTATAAATTGAGGCGCTTTCTGGTTGGGTGCATACATATTTATAATTGAAATCTCATCATATTGAGTATTACCCTTAACAAATATGAAGTGACCATTCTTATCCTTCCTTACTTTTGTTGGTTTAAATCCTATTGTGTCTGCAAATAGAATTGCAACACCTGCTTTTTTATGGCTACCATTTGCCAGAAATACGGATGACCATCCTTTTAACCTGAGTCTATGTTTACCTGTTAAGGTAAGATGTGACTCTTGTATGCAGCAAATATCTGGCCTAAGTTTCCTCCATTCTATTAATCTTGTTTGCAATCCAAATTCTGAATTCGATTTCTGATATCTCGGCCAGCTGTTTATGAATGGGATCTTCAGTTACATCTACCATATCTTTCCTAGTGGGGGTTGATCTATTCTGGTTATTCTTGTTACCAGAGTTTTTTCGCTGATTCCACCTCATAATTATTTTACACCACCTGACATTTCCCCTGGAGCTTTGTTGAGGACCCATACAGTGCTATGGCCTGAGAAACTGGGGACCTGTTTGGTGTGGTCGGGCTAAGTGGTTCTGTCTTGTTTTCAGCTGGTCTCTGTCTGACCCTAGGAAAACAATTTGTCTGGGTTAAAGTCTCAGCTGTGGAGAAATGCCAGCAATTAAGTCACCCGCCCCCCAAAGGCAACAATTGGAAAAGGAAAATCAAATCTTCCTACAACCACACACCCAGAGCACCACTTGAATAGTCCTCATGTGTTTGACTCAGTTCAAAAGGTCCAAATCAATTGTCTCAGTCAGCACCTGTCTCAGTTGTGAGAGTTTCAAAGATCTCTGGGAACTGAATCGCAGGGCTCTGGTGACAACTCAAATATGACTTGCTCCAGGGCTCCGTGAAGTCAGGAGGACCCACCCAGCAAATAGAGTAGTCTGGGAAGGTTGATGCCTTCTTCCCCACCTTACACCTCTGTCACACCCAGTCACTGATAGCCCCATAGGGCTGTGACTCAGTTGTCTCCCGTGAGCTGATACTCCATGGGTTTGCACCTGCCTGGATCACAAGGACATTTGTATCTGCTCAGCCAGGCCATTGGTCTCTGCCTCTCTCCAGCAGGGGGGTGGTGAGGCCTGACAACCTCCGGCACTTGATGGAGGCTGGGGGGTATTCATTCAGTTCCAGACTCACCCCTGATTGATGTTACTGACAGAACAGAACAACTTTGTGGGAATTTGTTTCAGTCCCTGCTAAGTTCCTCTGCAAAAGAGAAGCTGTTTTGAGTTTCCAGAACCTGTGCTTCAGGCCCTGTCTTTACTCCTGTAGGTTTGTATTCGTAGCATGGTCAGCTGTAGCCTCCTGCCTTCCTTTGTCTATAGGCTGATGATCCCCTAAGGGCCGGGTGCATCTTAAGCTCAGTAAAGCAGTCCCCTGGATCAGCCTTGCCCTGGGAATTTCCCAGCTCTGCACGTGTATTTTCTAGTCTCCACACTCCACCTTGGCCGGTACCGCCACAGCCAAACCCTTTATTCACAAGGCCTGTGTTTCAGTCCCACATCTGTTCTGCAGTGGTTGCCATCTGAGAAGATGCCCAGCCTCCTCTGGTTGCCCAGGGGGACAGGGGTTGTGGCTTCGGAATATCCGGTGATGGGCCATATTGTTGCCAAAAATGGTTGCTGCTCTGCACCTCAGGGCGCTGCCATTCCAGTGTGGTTCCCTCTCAGCCGACTGTCGTCTCCTCACTCCTGTGCCACAGAATAAGCACTGACCAGCTGCAGTCCAGGCCTTGTCCACACCCCTCGAGAAATCACCCAAGAATCTGGACTCCTGGGGGACAGGCCTCCAGACCTCAGGGTGAGAGTGGAGGGGAGTTCTGGGAGCTCAGAATTGCATGTCAAAATACCAAACTCATTGAGACTAAGTGAGCAAATAAATAGATAAAAAGGCTACCAGACACACAAGCCCACAGATGCATAATCAATCAGAAACACATAGACATACAGACAACAACAACAACAATAACAACAAAACAACTACAATTAATATAATGATAATCATAAAATAATTGAGAAATAAAAGGGGTAAAAAACATACAAACAAAACAAACAAACAAAAAACCCTCTAGAAATATGATGTTATCACTCTGAGAAACCATAGGAAGAGATGAAGAGGAAGAGTGAAAGGAGAAAAAAAAAAAGTGGTGTTCATAAAAAAGTTAAAAAAGAAGAAAGAAAAAATTAAAAATAGAAAAAATAAAAATAAAAAAGTATAAAAAAATAATAAAAATTAACAATAGTTACTCCAAGAAAATGATGAAAGGGAAAAAAAGGCACCAAACACAAAAATATTATTCTTGTATATATGTAGAAATATACATCTATATATATGACGTAGGGATCACCTTTTGTAGGAATATGTTTATAATGCAATATAGTTTCTGTACACCAGGTGGCACTGTGAGTGGTTCCCAGGCTTATACCTGATTCACAGTTTATACTGTTACCACGGTAACCATGCTACCTGGCCAATCACCATTTTGGAGTTTCTGTAAAAGTTTTTTTGCCTAATTGTTGTGCAACCTCATCTGCTGTGTTCCAGACAGCACTCCTATCCAACCTCCCAACTCAGTGCAGGAGTCCACACTTCACAAATCTTTCCACTCTGCTCCCCCATTCTCCTGCAAACTTGAAACTGTAATGGGCTGTGGGGGAGGGTGCTGGCTGCTGCCAGGTCGCTGCTGCCACGGCACACGGAAACCTTACACTCAGTTTTGTGGCTCAGAGTGTCACTTTTGAGTCTGGAATTTTGAGTTCAGCCACCCGCCGGTTCACCGGGCAGCCTGAACTGCCAGCCCGCACCAATATTCCTCACCAGGAATGGTCCGGTCTATTTAATCACTCCTGTTGTTCTGGGGGAAGGTGACTGCCATTTTAGACAATTCAAAATATCTGTTTCCTGGCCGGGGTCCCTTCCTTTCAATTTTCCATCAGGTTGCTTAGTTCCTTTGTGATTCTGAGTGGCTCCCCTTTCGGGTGCCAAACTCTGCTCAGGAATAAATTTTCATCAGTTGGGTTTTGCCAGAAATTGCAAATTGCTGTCCTGAGGGAGGGGCCTGCCAGCCAGCATGGCCAAGCAGGGAAAATCTCTATAACAGAGTCCGTGGTTCTAAATTATACTTCATATACAGCAATCTGCCAATTCACTGCACGTTTCCAGCTGTCTGTCCACACCAATAATGCATGCAGGGAAAAGGTCCAGACCCCCCTTCCTCTCACCTGATAACTTGGGAGAGGTGGGCTACACATCTGTCCTGTCCGCCATCATGCTCCCTCCTTCAATCACCTAATACTTTAATCCCTAAAACACCTGACATTCAAAGATTCATCTTGATTTCAGCTGCTGCAGGTTGTGGGGAGAAGGTCCTTTTCAAGAGAAGTTTTTCTCTGAAATCTCAAGTATTCCTGAGAAGGGACCCAAAGAAAAGAGCTTCAAGGGGGGTTGGGAAGAAAGCCTGAGCTGCTAAACAAAGAAGTCTGGAGGGCCCAGGGAACATTCATCACACAGCAAGCCTCTCCCAAGAGGACGGGGAAAATGTGTGCGTGGGGTGACCTAGGTAACCAATGACCAGTAGAAAAGGGCAGTAATGCCTGGCAGCACGGAGGCCAATAGAAGAGTTGCCACCAATTTCAAACTGACTGTGAGAGGATTCTTATACATCCAATTTCCCTTGTGTGCCTCTCACCTCTTCTCATTTGCAAGGGGTACCCCCTTACAACTCTCTTTAGAAGTGCTCTCTTTGTTCTTAAATAGAAATTCTCTTTGTTAAAATTTAAGTATTTACTTTTGCTTTCTATTCATGCTGTCTGTGCTGCTCCAGGTTTACTTTCAGTTTTCCATCCACTTCTGCTTTCAATTTCTGTGGTGCCTAGGTTGAACTTTCTAGTTCAGCCAAATAATCAAACCAAGTCAACTGGGTTTCAGGAATCAGTTCTCCAGACCCCCAGCAATGCCAAGTTTTCAGGTTTAACTTCATGCCTGGTTTGGGAGGAGGTTGAGAAAAGTCTGCCTGTTGTTCAATGATACCATCATCGGTGGGTCTGGGTCCTCTCCATTAGCTGGTCATATTTGCTAGGATCACAAATGATATTCCTAGGAACACGAGTCTACATCTTACTAACTCATAGAAAGCAAAATTGATGAACTTATTATTATTATTATTAAATCATAGCTGTGTACATTAATGCGATCATTGGGCACCATACATTGGTTTTATAGACCGTTTGACACATTTTCATCACACTGGTTAACATAGCCTTCCTGGCATTTTCTTAGTTATTGTGTATTAAGACATTTATATTCTACATTTACTAAGTTTCACATGTACCCTGATGAACTTCTAAAAACGGTTTTTGTATTGTTTTAAAGTTAAAGTGAAGGACCTTGGGGTAAAAAAAGTTCATATCTTAGTCAAAGTTTTGGCTAATTTGAAAATTTAAATTTTCCTTTTTGCTTTGCCATATGATTGATTGTGTGCATAGTGAAGCTTTTAAACAAGTTATAATACCTCACAGAGGTCTTCAATGACACTTTTAATAAAATGAGCATCTTTTTTAAATAGAAATATTAGTTGGAATTCCCAAGTGGGAAACACAATTTGTTTACTTCCGAGCTACAGCTCTATGAAGGAGAAGAGATTTGACCCACACGGAACATAAACCTACGTCCATCAGACCATACTCATACTCCATTTAGGGGGGTTATTATATGAAGTCCATGTGGTATTACTTAAGTAGGCAGGAAGATTTGGCTACATACATGTCCTTCCATTACAGTTTTGTCAGGATTTTGGTATAGGCAGGAAATGTAAATTAAAATCACAAGGATCTATCACCTTACTCCTGTTAGAATGGCTTTTATTTAAAAAGTCCCAAAATAATAGATGCTGATGTGGATGCAGAGAGAAAGAAATACTTAATCACTGTTGGAAGGACTGGAAATTAGTATGAGTACATCTCTTATGGAAAACTCTATACAGATTCCTCAAAGAACTGACAGTAGACCCACCATTAGATCCAACAATCCTACTACTGGGTATTTATTCAAAGGAAAAGAAGTATTTTAAAAATGTTTCTTAAATACAGTCATTTTTTATTAGACTTTTTGCTACACAAATAAGATGTATTCGCTGCAGCCAAACAATTTTGTTTTGTGCCATTCTCATACCTTTTGCTCTAATAAACTGAACATTTCAGTGGGAACTACTAAGCTTCTTTACAACTATATCTGCTCATTAGTCCATTTTAAAACTATTTATTATTTTATTTCAGATTAACATTAGAGTACACACAATGAGCTTACATTGTATTCTTTTTTTTTTTTTTTTTTTTTGATAAGGTAAAGTGCAAGTTGTGAAAGTGTGCCATATACCATTCATTGTTCCCTTCAGGTGGGAACTTTCTGAACTCTCTCCCTAGAAGTCATGTTATCAAAAGGACACCCATGCTTGAATGTTTATTGTAGCAAAATTCGCAGTTGCAAACATGTGAAATCAACCTAAGTGCTTATCAACTCATGAGTGGATTAACAAAATGTGGTATGTGTATTCCCTAGAGTGCTACTGGGGTCTGTGCAGGGTTCCTGGTCCCTCCTCCATGGCCAGGCCTTGGGCCTCAGGTCTCACCACCCTTAGCACCACCCCATCCTCTCATCATAGTGCTCAGTGAAGGCTGGTCGGCCCACTCCCACCTGGTCCCTGGCCCTCCCATACTGAAACCCCTGTAAAGCTAGTAGTAAGACAATGTATGTGAATAACTTGTAAGTTGTAACAAGTATATAAAAAATTATTGTGATTCATTTACTTATTGTAAAAATGTTTATTTCAAGGTTACATATTTTTTTAGTATGTCTTGATGTAGAATGAGATTTTTCTATCCAAACTTAATTCCTTCACAGCCCTAAACTATACTTTTTTGGGAGGGAGTGGCAATGCCAAACTCTCTCCTAGGAAGTATAAATACCTAGAACTGGAATATAAATATTCTAGAGTTCTGAATTTATGTCCCTCCTATTCACTTGATTATGCTAAAGGTATGAAAGTCCTTTTGATATTTCCTGAACTGACAGGGAACTGCTACCTGAGAAATTACAAATACCTTTCTACATACCTTATTTCAGCTCTAGATCTTCTGTCTTTCTTTTTTTCTTTCTTTTCCTTTCTCTCTTCCTTCCTTCCCCCCTTCCCTTCCCTTCCCTTCCCTTCCCTTCCCTTCCCTTCCCCTTCCCCTTCCCCTTCTTCTCTCTCCTTCCTTCCTTCCTTCCTTCCTTCCTTCCTTTTCTTTCTCTCTCTCTCTCTCTCTCTTGGAGGGAGGAAAAATAACTTTGAAGATACTGTTTTTGTTGTTGTTCTGGTAGTTGTCATTGTTTAGCAGGCCTAGGCCAAGTTCAAACCCACCAGCCCTGGTGCATGTGGCCGGCACCCTAACCACTGAGCTATGCGTGCAGAGCCTCAAATTTCACTTCATAGGTAAGCAAAGTGTCTTACTATGTTCCTGCTGCTCTAACAAAGTACCTTAGAATGGGTAATTGGTAAAGACCAGAAATTTATTTCTTATGATTGTGAAAGCTGAAAAGTCCAGCATCAAGGTGCTAGTATTTCATGTCTCATAAGGGAATTCTTTCTGTGTTTTCTCATGGAGGAAGAAATGAACAAAGCAAAGGAGATGAATGTGGTGTCCTCACATGGTGGAAAAGATGATAGGACAGAAGAGGGGAGACAGAGTTTTCATGACCTATTTACCCATCTTTTAACACCATCACCTTATTGATTAGGTTTCAATATATGGATTTTGGAGGGACATGCATAGGCATACCTTTCTGATTTCACTTTGTTTTATTGTGCTGCCCAGATATTGTGTTTTTCACAAATTGAAGTTTTATGGCAACTCTGCATCGAGCATGTATATTGGCACCACTTTTTCCTAATAGCATATGCTCACTTCTTGATTCTGTGTCAGCATTTTTTAGCAATAAAGTATTTTTTAATTAAGGTATGCATATTTTCAGACATAATGCTATTTTACACTTAATATACTATAGTACAATGTAAACATACATTTAATATATACAAGGAAACTAAAATATTCATATGAATTGTTTCATTTGCTTCATTGCAGTTGTCTGGAACAGAATCAACATAAACTCTGGGGTGTGTCGGTACATTCAAACCACAGACTCTGTTTTTTCAAGTACAGACCAGGGTCAGACCTGTTATGCTAATATAATTATTACATGATTAGCACACTTGTTTACTTTTGGACATGTCATAGTTTGTATGACAAATGACATGGTCATCCTATATTCATAGAAAACAAGACATAGAAAGTCAAACAACTTGTTCCAAACTCAATAATTATTTATCTCTGCCTTTTGGGACAGAATCCAGACCTGCTGACTTTTCTCATGGGGTTCTTGTCACTGCATCTAGGTTCTTGCTACTTTATCTCTTAGTTATTGCTATTCATAAATGATTTTTAAGCACAGATAGAAAGCCTAAATCCCACCTCCCAAATAGACACGTTCTTCTGCAACGTCAGCCATTTCTACCTGCAGGCAACTAAAATTTTCTCCATTTACCTTCTTCTACCTTCTAGTGTATATTAGTCTTTTAGAATGATAGCAACTTTGAAATTTTGTTTAAGTGAATAAATTCAGCTGCTAGAGATCAGGGGCAATATGATCTTCGTCACCGCAAAGAAATCAATCAGTAATCAAACAAATAAACCTCACTAGACTCTTCCAATTATGCAGAAATATGCGAGCTGCATATATTTTCTGCTTGCTATTTAGACCTCAGTAGTAGTAGAAGATCATGCTGCTAATGAGCAATTATGTGCCACTGGAAAGCATTGGTATTGAATGCATGTCCTGCACCTTTTATTTGAAGGGCTTGAACTTGAAGATTGCCTCCTGTCAGGGGACCCTCTGGACTTGAGGCCCAAGGTAAATAAAGCCCCATTGTTTCTCTTTTTATTGGCTGTGCACGGGGCATTGGGTGCTCTTGTCCTGCATCTGTTCTGTTCAGGCTTTGCCTAATGAGGTGGGAGGATCACAAAGTCTGGTCTTACATGATGGCTATGTAAATGTCATATGGGTCCCTTGTACATTTGCCAGAGGGTTCCTTGATGAGGTACATTTCAAAAACGATAAAGGTTACAGCACCCTGTGAAGGATTTATGCCATGCTGTCTACTAGTCATGATTTAGTTTTGTAGCAGACATTTCATTTTAAATTTAGGAATTAATCATTTAGCATATCTGGTTTTATTGGGTACTATAGAATATACAAGAAAGAAAAAGAGATGAGATTTCTGTATGTCATTGATTTTGTTAAATGAAAATAATAAATTCTTATATTTTTTTCTCTTTGATATAATTCTGTAAAAGAGATATTAAATATACATTAATCAAAACCTGCTTTTGCTTTAGAATGGCTCAACGGGTTATAAAAAATAATGTTGCCACTTAATCATTAATATTATCCAATATTACAAGATTCCAATTCTAGAAATCAAATATAAAATTCTTAAGTACTTAAATAACACATAGATTATTCTAATTCCAGGTAAGACCTAAGTACAAACATACATGTACACATATACACAAATCAATAGGTAAAGGCATGCCTGGAATAAAAAAGTTGTTTTTATCTAATAAACATGCATAAAGCACCTAAAGAAATATTTAAAATATGGTCATCTCTTAAAATTGTTCCTTATTTTTCTAAGCCTATAGTTCTCATTCCTTGCACATTAGAATTACTGGGACTACTTTTAAGCAATACCAGTATCTGAAACTCACCTCCTTTTTCTGTAGATAGAAAGTTATTTCTACAGTTCAGAGAAAGCATCTCCAAAGCCCATATTTTAAAGATACAAGATGCAAGACAGTTTAAAGGTAAAATGTTCATAAGAAAGTACAGCTGACAAATGATAAAGCATGTTTACCCCAACTTTAGGAATGCAATTATCAGACCGATGGCCTCTCTAGACTCATCATACAAGTTATTTGAAGTGAATTAATAAATAATTAAAGTCACTAGCATTGGAGATAATTAAAAGATTCTGAAACTTTTACATCTTAATACGAAATTATTCTAGGAATAGCAGTTTAACTTCCGTCAAAACTACTGGGCTGTCCAATCCCACCTACTATTGTAACCAACCATCCTAGTTTGTCTAGGACAGGGGCTTTCTCAGGAAGTGGGACTTTCAGTGCAAAAAATCAAGGAACTTGAAACTTTAAGAAAGAAGAGAAGGAAATTGCCAGATGCCACCCTACAATACAAATAGACTCATACCTCCCCCTAAAAGCAATAACTCAAAGTGAATGATCAGCTCAATTGAAAGCTTTGATTTATAGCCCAGGAAGTGTCTGCTGTGTTGGATATTTTTTGCCCATATTCTCCAACCCTTTTCCCCTTTCCTCTTGGTAAAGCACTCTTTGATTCTGTCTTTTTGTTTGTTGTCCACATTTCTAATAATATTGAGTTTCTTCAAACAGACTTTAAAATAGGTTCCAATGTATTTTATTGTCTACCCTCATTTATCTTTGTCTAGTTTTATTTAACTTCTTCTTCTGTTTCATAGTGCAGCTATTTTTTATGTGTTGATTCATTTTCCATTTTATTTATGTTTTCTATTCATTGTTTCAATATTTGTGTCTTTCTTCAATATGAAATATTTCAGACATACAAAAAAAGATGCAAAATATAATGTAAAAAGCACCCATGTGCCCACTGCCAAGAGTAAATAAGAACATTAAAATAAAGTCAAAGATTCCGTAGGGACAAAGGTTAAGCTTCGTCTTTGGTCTCAGAAGTTTTGCTGAAAAATCAACTCACAAATTGTGGAATAATTGGAGAAAAGGCATATGAATTCATTTAATTTGTACATAGGAGCCTTTAGAATGAAGACCCAAACGCCTATAATGGCATGCAGTTTACCTACCATCTTGAGATTGCAGAAGAAATGTGGATTAACAACTTGACAAAAAACAAAAACAAACAAAACAACAACAACAAAAAAGATGATGGAGGTAAATCAGGTTATAGTATAAAGACAATTTATTGGAGAAGGGGGCTGAGGATGTGGGGGAGAACAGGAAACCTGGCCAGCAAATATGGCCTTATCATGTACATGAAGCCTCCCAGGCAGCAGACGTCTGAAAGAATAGATGGTAATGTTTCTGTTGAACCTTTAAAGGTGTCAGACTCTCAGTTAATCTTTCCCTAGATCTGGACAAGGGAAGGCCTAATTGCATTAGTGAGGATTTTCCACAAAGGGAAGTTTTCCAGGATCACGTCTTTTGATGTTTCTCTGACAGTCATCTCAAAATATATCAAAAAATATATATATTTGAAGCCAAAATATTTTGATTTCCTTTACTCTTTTACCTCAATTGATTATCTTTCCTACTCTCCAGAGCCAATGACTACCTTGAATTTGATTTTCTCAAATTCTCAAGATTTTCCTCTTTTCTGCACTTGACACGTCCCCAAAACATCCCACAACAGGCTCATAAGAGAGATCTCTGTTGTGTCTCTTTGGGGTTGAAGTATTCCCCAAATTCCTATGTTGAAATCCTAGACCCTAGCATATCAGAATGTAACCTAATTTGGAGGTAGGGTTTATATAGAGTTTATCATGCTAAAATAAGGGTATGGTCCATAATCCAAAATGACTGGTGTCATTATAAAAAGAAAAACTTGGGGATAGACACAGTATAGAGCAAGAATGTCATGCAAGGATGAAAGCAGAGATAAGGGTGATGCGTCTACAAAACAAGGATTGCCAAAATTGACAGGAACACACTGGGAGCTAGAGGAGAGGCATGGAACAGATTCTTTCTCACAGCCCTTGGAAGGACCCACCCTGATGACACCATTAGCATTTGGATGGTTTTACACTGGTAATATGTTTATCTTGGACTTTCATCCTTCAGAACGGCATGACAGTACATTTCTATTGTTCAAGACACTCAGTTGGTAATGCTTTAGTTATAGCAGCCACAGAAAACTGTAATAGGGGGATTTATTTACTTACTTTTAAGTATGGTTAATCAGCTACCCCAAAATCATTTCTTAAATGCTTCATCTTTTTGTCACCTAATTTAATTATCTTGTTTATGTGAAAGTAAGTTCTACTTGTGTGTTTGACCTCTATACTTTTGAAACATATCTGCCTATCCTTACACTAAAAGTGAAATATCTAAATTGTCATGGTTTAATTACTGTGTCTTATTAACATTGATACTGTGAATCCCTTCTCCCATAATTTTACTTTAGGAGCAATTTAGCTCTTTTTCCATTGTTATCCATAAAAATTTGGAATAAACGTATTAGTTAAAGAAAAAATTAAATAAATTTTTGAAATAAATTACATAATTACAATTTACAAATAATTGCAATCTTTACAAAATTGAATTTTGCTATTTATAATACTATATATCACTTGGTTTATATTGAAATATTTTAATTTTTTTAAGAAAGTTTTCTAATTTTCTCCATAAAAGTCTAGGTTATATTTTGATTGATTTATTCATAGTCTGTTACTTTTTACAAATTTTTCATTGAAGTAATAAGCAGTATTTCTTTAACAATACGTTTTTTCAGGAGTAGATAAATGTGTTTTGTTCTTTTTACACATCAAATGTGAATACAATGATAACATCTGTAATATCCAACCGTTCCCTTCTAAATTATCTTGAGTTCATAGGAAGATATTCCAATAAGTAAATAAAAAATAACATCAAATATATTTTATTTGGGGTCTTTTTCTTATTACACTTACTAAGATCATTGGTAAAGTATTGAATAATGTATATTTGTGACTAGTTTTCAACTTAAAAAAGAGTGTTTCTACGATTTTGCTGTAAGTGCAATGTTTGCTACAGTTTTCTTCACAGATCTGTTTTTATCAAGTCAAATCTCTAAGTCATTATTATGAAGAGTAAAATTTCAGAACTATTTACCTAAATAATCAAGACCAAAAAGATTCTGAAGATTCCCTTTTTTTCTTACATTTAAAATTTTTATTCCCAAAAGTTTCCCCTCTTCTTCTAGGATTTTTCAACATGTTAGTTGCTAAGTATGGATGACATACCTAACTCTAAAACAAGTTAAAAAAAAAAAGAAAAGAAAAGAAAGAAAAGGGAATGATAAAACAAATTTCTCACTTACATAAACTTAGTTTATCCTTTTAGCATTCTTGATTTTTATTGTGCTTTTTGGATAAATATAGGAAAGATCACTGTCCCTAAGTATTGAGGGGGGGATGGCTTTGATGTTAAGTATCATTTATTTTATGCTTTGGGGTTGTATTTGTGGTCCACTTCTTTCTACTTCTTTATCAAATGCCCTCATCCATCCTATGTTTAGTCTGATAATATTTTCCCCAACATTTTATTAAGAAAATTTATAGGGCCAGGCATGGTGGTTCATGCCTGTAATCACAGCACTTGGGACGCCAAGGCGGGTGGATTGCCTGAGCTTACAGGTATGAGACCAGCAGGAGACAGAGTGAAACACCATCTCTAAATAAAAATACAGGTACCTGTAGTTCCCAGCTACTTGGGAGGCTGAGGCAAGAGGATCACTTGAACCCAAGAGTTTGAGGTTGCTGTGAGCTAAGATGCCACAGCACTCTGCCAAGGGTGACCATGCGGCATTCCGTCTCCATAAAAAAGAAAGAAAAAGAAAAAAGAAAATTTATAGTGAAGTGTAAACATTACAACCACTTAAATCAATATGAAAATATTTTAGCCTTCATTTCTCATTGATTGTGTATCTATGTTTTTTACCAAACTATATTTCTTCCAAGAGATTTCTAAGGAGTTCAGCAAGTCAAATGTCTTGTTCCACTAATCATTCAAAATGACAACAGTTTTCTCCTTAAGTTTTCTGGTTAAGCCAAACAGAAATTCATGCTCCAATTTCTCTCCTTCCAAGTTTTCTGTTGATCCTCCACTTAGGTTTACTTCTCTTCTGGTTTTTTCAAGGTCTCCACTGGAATAAAGTATGTAGGAAAAAGAAGTTACTTTCTTCCCATGTGTATGAAGATGATCACTCAAAAATGAAGAAACTGAAGAAATCATTACACTACATTAGGTAAGTAGTTCCTTTATTGCATTACCAGGTTTGATTTATGTACAACTACAGTGAACTCTGGGAATGTACTTACTACCTATAGGCTATATGTTTTCAGCTGTTATGTAATAGACAATATGGTCCAAATCTATTGTTCAAATTCATGTTCATATCAATTTATTCTACATGTTGACACTTTGTCAAACAAAGGTTTGGATCAATTATTCTCCTGGAAGTTCTCAGCTGGACTTTATTTATTTTCAAAGGATTTATACAGAAAGGCTTTATTCTTTTTTAAAACATTTTCATCCAGAAACATGCTGAATGAGGCAAGGAATAGATTATACTGAATTGTGAGCAGTGTTTATAATTTTTGCTAAATGATAAATATTAATTTTTACTTCTAAATGCAAGAAAAAGTTGAGGCTTCTATTTCTTATTATGCACAGCAATCTACCGAGTTAATGCAAATTTAATTTGTAATAATTACTTCTTTAATACATAAATTATATGGTACAATATAATAAGTGATAATAGTACATATTACAAAACGGGCTGACATCTGAACAAAAAACATCCTAACACATGGCTATTACACTAGAGGAAAACAGTATTGTAAAGTAGCTACACTTGCGATTTGCTTGGAAAAGGAAGTATAATGCATTAATGCCTCTGAATAATTTGCAAGTAAATGAACAAAAAACCCCACATAGGTATTAATATTTTTTGGGGGTGTGAGGGGTAAAGGTAAGGGGAGAGAAATTGGAATAAAGACTTGTGTTTAATATCATGTAAGTGCTGACATGTGCTAAGTCATCTTATAACATTTAATAAACAGAGAAGTTTGAAATGCAATTACTTTCTATTTATTATTTGGCCTATTTATTTGCTAATAAAATGTTATTGCCCAGTGACAATGTTGAATTAAGTACATAATGATGCTCTTGAAGATTAGCTCAATTAAATCACAGAATCCAATGGCTGAAGAATTACTTCAGAGATCATCTAGTCACTCCCAAGTCCCTGAGTAGCAAGATCCTCTTTAAATCATCACATAAAGATGACTGTTCATTGTATCTATAGCAAACCTTCTATTCAATATTCAAGCTCCTTTTTTTCTTCCCTAAGGAAATGTTGAGTTTTATTACTGCTGCAAAGATGTCTAATTAAATCTTTACCATCACAGCCAAACTTTTAGTTAAGATTGGGCATATAATATAGTTTTAGTAAAAAAAAAAAGAATAATAATCATAATCGGAAATCTCTTAGAGGTTTCTGGGAAAACATTTTCTTTCCTGAAAAAAAGAGGACCAGATGCTTTTTTTTTTTCAATCTCAAATACTGATATAATAGAGGAAGCTACAACAGCCATCTTGTTGTCTTGAGAGAAAGATCAAAAGAATTGCATGTATTGATTCTAACCTCCTTGAGCCCTTACATAGTATGTAATTCCTAAATAGTTTGTTACATGAAAACAAAACACAAACAATCTGTTTGTTAAACCATTGTGACCTAGTTTTCTAATCCTGCTGTCTAATATATTCTTTGCTTATAAACTATTATTAAAATTACAGAGGTGGTAGATCCACAAGACAATATCAAATATACATTGTTGCTAAATTTCTTTCATGTGGATTTCCATAGACACTTTAACTTTATGTGATCCAAACTGAAATAACCGTGGTCATCTCAAAATCCTGCTCTTTCTTTTATATTTCCTACCTCACTAAAAAGAACTGTCTCTCACTGTATCACTGGAGTCGGAACCTCCATCCTCAAAGGTTAGGCACACTGTCTACATTAGCTTATTTAATCCTTTTAACTACTCTTGATGAATTAGGCATTAATATCATTTAATGTAAAACCAAAACACGGAGGTATTAAATATCTAAATTTGCAGTTACTTTGGGACAGAGCTGGAATTTAAGCATTGACAATCTGATAACATAATTTATTCTCGATGAATCTCCACTTCTCTTTCGTTCACTTCCTGTGTCCAACAATTCACCACCAAAACCAGATTGCCCGTCACCAAACCTGTCAAATCTGCCTGCTTTGTTCTGTTCCCATTAGTGCTTTAATGATCTCTACTCAAACAGAAGAATTTATAAGAGTTATAAAAATCTAATGAAAAGGAAAAGGAATATTTACATACGAGGACAAGAGGGAAAGGAAGCTAGCACTTACTGAGTCTTTGCTATATCCAGGATCTATTTTAGCTCATTTAATTTTCATAATGTCTCCATGTAGTAGTTACCGTTATGTGTATCTGATAGATGAAGAGGTAAGTTACACAGGGAATCAGCAGCAACAAACTTAGAAGAAACCAACGGAGATGGAGGGTAAGAATCCCAAGTTTGTGGTGAAAGTGGCATGAAGTTGTTTTTGATTTCTTTTAAAAGGTATCAATCGTCCGTATCGGGATAGCAGTTTAGGATTTTTTGGTAGTTAAATTATGCAATTTTGTGACCATTGATTGTTAAGTATTACTGAGGCCAAAAGAGTGAATAGATGAGGCTAATCAGAAAAGTTTAACTTTGGGGGCTATTCATCACAGCATGATTTTAATATGCCTTTAGTGGCAGCTTCATAGTATTCTCTAGGAGCCAGGCATACATGGACCTATGCAGAACCAACTCCAATCACAATATTTCAGGGAAGAAAAAAAAGTCCTAGACTGCTTGATTTCTAGAATTTAGGAAACATATTGCACTATAAAACTGTCTTTGAAATTTCAGAAAGAAAAATATTCACTGAAAGCCAAATCAAATGAGCGGTCTAGTTTTATGCTCAGTTGAATGATACCAGTTGCCTCTCCAATTTGCTAAATCTTATTTGCTAACTTTAGTCCTCATATTTTTTCTTTTCCACTTCTCTTTCCCTTTGCCACTTTGTTCTCTCTTTTGTGTCTGACTGATTTTCATAAAATGAGCATACCACAGAGCTTGGCTATTTCTTAAAAACATAAATGCAGAAAATGAAATTTTTGTGGAATGTCAGACTCTGGCTGTTTTCTGCCATTTACAAATGCTAGGCTCATTTTCCTATGAAACCATGGAAATTGAGGCAGTTAGATCACAAAATAGAATGTCCTCATAGGCTATTCCTGCATAGAGGGCCACTGACAATTTTATGGCCTTGGATCCAGAAATAAACACCATTCAGTGACTGTTTGTACAGTCAGGCCATTAAGTGCAATGATTTGTATGTCCTCAAGAGAGCCCTTAAACTACAGTGCCTTGTGTTTGCAGCAGTTTGGCAGTTGTTGTATTTTTCTTTTAATCCTGCAGTTCACAGGCCAATAAAATGTGTGTAGGGCACAATTGAAAGAAAGCAGTGCTACTGTAGGGTTCCATGTAGTCTCTGGGAGATAAGTCCTGCATGTAAAGAGTGTTGAATGCTCATCTCTTTTGCTTTATTAAAACAAATTTCTTCCTGGTTGAAGATGCTTACCCTGTTTTGACCACTCCTTGTGTGCTCTGAAACTTTGGCCAACACACTTAGATAGTTATCTTTAATACTTCTTAAGAGGATTTTTAAAAGTAAAACCATGTAAAGATAAAAATAGTTCTGATAATAATAATTTAATCAACCATCTAAGATATTATTATTATTATTATTTACCTTGGAGTTTCCTTAAGCAACCATATATATTTTCCAGCAAAAATATTTTTTAAAAAAGATGTTCAGTGGGCAACCCTACATAAAAATTGGTAAGTTCTTTCTCTAGTTAAATGTGGAAATTATGTTTTAGCCCTGTCTAAACATATCCTATTTCGAATGCCTTGTTTATCCTATTCTGAATGCCTTGTTTTATGTATGTAATTTGTTAATTTGGGGCATTTGCTTTGTAGATATAGACCTTTTTGTATTTGCTTATACGATTGCAAATATTTCACTTTAAAACTTTCTCAATAAATTTGTATATAACTTTTTTCTATTTCTTGCTGAAAAAATGCTGGATGCCTACTTTACATATTACTCAAGGAATGGTTTTTATTTATTAATTAATTCATTCATTGCAATTCTGAGTCTTGCAATGTTTTTGCTTTTTGAGTACCTTGTGTCCTAATTTTTGAATGCCTTCAGTATCATCTAATGAGCTATGGGGGAAGTCAGGAAAATTGAAGACTCTTTTTGATGGAAAGAGTTGGGGTCCAGGCTGAAGAACAACTTTCTATATCATTATTCCTCTTCCTTCCTTTTCTAGTCCCAAACAACTAAAGCTCAAGAAGATATTTCTGATTTAAAATTATAATATGTACCTGGAGGCCAAGTTTATAGATATATAGAACCTTGCACACAGTAGGAATATAACTCCAGTGCTGATTTTATATGTGAATATATTTACAAAGTTACAAATTCGAAATGCATTCAGTCTTTTTATTGAGTACCAATTATATATTAGGAACTGCACGAGGCTCTAAGGATGCAAAAATAAGACTATGCCTCAAGGAACACAATTTCATTTGATCTTAGCCAAAAGGCTGTGAAGTGATAAAGAACTCACTTTCTGGTGGGAAGAGAGGTAGATATTCAGGGCACCTGTAAAGTCCATGTGTGATTAAAAATAGTCGATTATAGAATATGTTAGTCTATTTTAAATTGCACATGAAGTTTATGGATGCCCTGTATAAGACAAATACATAACTGCAAAGCAGAATATCAAGTGTCAAAATACAGACACATATAGTCAGCAGCTTTATAATTTTAAACCCTATTCTTTTATTGGATGTCAAAAAGAAAACAAAAAACAAAACTCATGTTTATGAAAAGGGCTACATAACTAAGAAACAAGGTAAAAGAAGACACTGAGTGTGGGTGGAGAGGAGTATTTTATAAAAATGAAGTGATTGAATGAATATATGCACTAGTGTCTGTTAAATGCAAATGTTAAGAAATAGGTAGAAAATCATACAGTACAAGGATTCTACAGCCAGAAAACACAAATACTAGTACATCTCAAGATTATCAGGCAACCATAAACCAAACTTCCAAAAGTGGAAGTTTGATGTGGAAATACAAAAACTTAACTTAGATTACAAGACATAGCAAAATTAATTGATGTTTCCATTCTTACTCTGGTATTTAAATTTTAGGGACTCTTACTGGGACATGTGTTTACAGCATTTTTTGAGCAAGTACCATGTATAAAACATAGATGCATGTGTAAATATTGGCACCTATAATACAAGTGCTGTGCTTTCTTTTTTCTTGATAGAATCAATATGCTTACAGCCATTAGTGGAGATATTCCCAATTGTTCAGTCAAAATTTTGTTTTAATTTTCACACATTCAAAGTGAAGTCTCTGTTCACCTTGAGATGTGTAACCTGCTTTGTACTATGTAATGTTCACACTCTTTCCTAAAAGATCCTTTCCCAGCCCCTGTGTCATCCTGTGAATCTTGATGTTCCTTACACATTTATGTTTGTCTCCCTGCCTCCTGCACCCTCATTCATTCAGTGCTGCTTCAGCAGGGCCACACTCTAGAGTCGACTCATATATTGGCTTTGAAAATCTCAAATGATGCATTTGAGCTTCCCTTAAATGTACTTGCCTGTCATGTGTAGCACTTAAACAGCATCTCATGCGAGGAAATCATACATAGTTTATTTAAAAGCCCCTCAGCTCCCTTGCGGCAATAACCAAGCACAAGCAGCTAAATCGTTGAGCGCCTCTGTTGTTTGCTACAAATCATAACATCAAATACAGCATTAGGCACACTGAGCAGCACCCCAAAAGCAATTTATGCAGATGAACCCCAGCTAGTAACATAAGGAGCACTGTCTCTGCCTGCCTTGCTGGAATTTAGATTGGGCTAGGAATGAGGGAACCAGAATTGAAGGAGAGCTCCAATCTCCAACAGCTTTACTAGGGTATAATTAAGCAGGTATGCATATATAGATCATGTTCATCATGTTTAATATTTTCCAAGCGCAATCACAATTGCTCTGTTCAAGAGTAGAAAAATGAATACAGCAGAGTTACTAGAGATAAGGTTAGCCCTAGGAATTATAATTCTCCTTAAATGATAAACAAAACAATGACATTGATGAAAGGAAGTTTCTAGACCCCTTGGAGTTATAATATTGAACTGAAAGTGAGATGATTTTACCAACTTTTACCAATTCAAGTAATATACATCCAGGTGTATTATAGTTGTACAAATGACAGCTACTAAGCTAGTATAAAAATCAGCAGAATTTTAGGCTCTCTACCTCCTATTCTTGAATTAAAAGGTATTAGAATTCTATATTGCCAGGTTAAGATATAAGAGGAAAGGCTGACCTAGCCCTGGCAATGCAGTTAATTAGAGCGCTCCACCAGTGTCAATTGCTCAAGGTCTACTTAAAAATCAGATATCTTTACAAGTAGTAACCAGAAGTGATGTGGGCATAAGAGAAGAGGTGTGAAAATACGTTTAGAAGGGTGAAGTGGCAGCAAGGTTCTGAAGTCACAGTACCTTGGAATCAATACCAATCAATTTTGAGATAAAAGAGAAGCTAGTCGTGTCTGACGCAGTAGGTAAGATGTCATGTCATGTACAAGTGAGTTCTTGCCGTCACAGCACAAGGCTTCACCTATGTTCTTTCATAAGGCATATTAGATTCAAGTAGTGGGAGAAAACATACTATTGGAGTGAGGAGGGGGTATGCCAGGAGGGTAATGGAAATAAGCTGTTGTATGAAAAAGCAAAGCATCACGGGGAATATTATGCAAACATAATTTTCAGGAAGCTGAACAGAGTTCTGTAACTGGAGTTCACTTTAAGAGAAAATTCTTCATTCAGATATCCTGTAAACTCTATAACCCAGGAGTATTTGATTTCTTACACTTAAAAAGTAGAATTTAGAAATGCTCCAATATATTAAAAATTTGAGCTTCCTCTACTGTTTTTTAAGGAAGGAAAAAAACACATTTCCAAAGCATGTTGTAAGACTAGCTATACTGAAGACATGACTAAGATTAAAAGTGTAAGTCCCTTTCTTTGCTATTTAAACATGAAAAGATTTTCATCCAGAAATGCAGGACATATTCTAATGTTGACATCCAGGATTATAAAATCTTGCTGAAGTTGTTTGCAGTATGAGCCAAGGTTATGGCTTGATTCATACTGGTTTTCCTTTATGCCTAAAAGAGACATCAAAGGTGGGTGGCACCTATGGCTCAAAGGAGTAGGATGCTGGCCCCATATGCTAGAGGTAGCAGGTTCAAACCCAGCCCGGCCAAAATCTGCAAAAAAAAAAGAAAGAAAAAAAGAGAGAGAGACATCAAAGTTTATAATAGCTCCTTCCATCCTTCTTCCTTTCCTTCCTTCTTTCCTTTCTTATTCTAAGAACAACATCCTGAAAAATTCAGTTAAGGTATTTTTGAAATTATAGTGTCATTATTCATAAACACATATTTCTTACATCTTCGAGTTTCTCCAATAATTCTTTTGGTAGAACAGGAGGTGTTCGGAGGAATATGTATAACTTCCATCTAATACTTATTTATTGAGCACACATTTGTATTTAATTACAGGAAATACAGAAGGCTGACTTGCTACTAGATAAGCTCAGAAGACAGAGCATGAAACTAGTGAAGATTATACTCTAGCCTTAAAATCTAAGGACATTTGTTTGCTGTGTTTTGGACTTGTTAAGAACTTTCTTCCTTCTAATTTCTCCTTTTTGATGGGGATGTCTGTCCTATACCTGTACCATCATTGTATTTTAGAAGCCCATACTTGTCTGGTTCCATGGGTTTACAGTTGAAGGGGAAATTTGTCTCAGGTTGATTGACACCTCAAGTATCACATATACCTGATTTAGAATTATATTTAGATGAGGCTTTGAACTTAAAATTGATGCTGGAATGGATTAAAATTTTTGGGACTATTGGGATAAGGACGAATGCATTTTGAATGTGAAAAGCACAAGTTTGGGGGTCCAGAGGATGGAGTAGTTATAGACTTAATTGTGTCCCCCACTAATTCCCATTGTGACTATATTTGAACACAGGGCCTTGAAGGAGGCAATTAAGGTTAAATGAGGTTGTAAGGGTAGGGTCCTAAACCAATATCACTGGTATCCTCATAAGAAGAGGAAGAGACACTAGAAATGTACACACACAGAGAAAAGGCCATATGAAAAGCTGGACATTTGCAAGCCAAAGAGAGAGAACTCAGGGGAAAGTGGACCTTATGATATCTTGACCTTGGCCTTCCCATCTCCAGCACTACAAGAAATAAATTGATTTCCTTTATTCTTGTCTGGTATCTTGTTATGACATCCCTAGTAGATTACTATATTCTGAAACATGAAGAGAGGAAGGCAGATTGGCTAGGGACCTTGGGACCCAAGGAAAAACATGGTGAAGTTGGCAACCTGGGAATGCCGGAGGATTCAGATAAAGAATCTCCAACAAAAGCCTCCTCTCTCTAGATAAAGGACCAGGAAAGGGCCAGTCTTAACTTTTCTAAATATAGAAAACTTTTCAAATAACTACTCTATTCCAGCCAAATATCATTAGCAAAGGCATGTGAAAACATAGCCTTCCACCTTTACTAGATTGTAAGAAGGCAGAGTGAAAAGATAGGACATTAATTTCCAGTAATAAGATGGCATCTCGAGTCCTCTCTAGTGGGGCGATATCAGAGGAGGCCAGGTGGAGAGTTAGGCCACTACTATCACCCAGTGGCAGCAAGGCCACAACACAGTGATATCAGTGTATGTTACCTGGGGTGAAGCAACAAGAAGCTACTAACTCTTTTCAGCTGAGTGATCTCAGTTGACGTTTACTAGGAGCCAGTACTCTTACCCCTACCAAGCAGTAAAGAGGAGCCCTTTTTCTTATCGGGTGTCTAAGTGTGGAAATCGACTTCTGCCCCATGTGACAATAATGAGTTGGAACTTCCCTTTTCTGTGCTAGAGCAGCCTAAGAGGAAGTCAAGTGAAACTGAAGATTCAAATAACATCCAAAGTATTATAACACAATACCTAAAATGCTAATTTTTAAGTTATAAAAAAAAACAAAAAACTCATCATACAAATAATAAGGAAAATATCCATATAAATGAAAAAAAAAAGAAACAAAAATTTTCAAACTAAAAAATATAATAGGAATAGGGCGGCACCTATGGCTCAAAGGAGTAGGGTGCCAGATTCATATACCTGAGGTGGTGAGTTCAAACCCAGCCCCAGCCATACAAACAAACAAACAAACAAACATATAATAGGAATAAATAAGCTCAATGTAAGTGCTCAAAAGCATACCAAAGGGCACAAAGGAAACTATCAGTAAACTTAAAGAAAAGTAAAAATTATCCAGTTTGAACAACAAAGTAAAAAATAGACTGAGAGTAAAAAACAAACAAAAAACCCAAACCCTCAGGACCTGCAGGATCAGAGCAAAAAATATAACATTTATATCAAGAGTCTGAAAAAAAACAAAAAGGGGAGACCTGAAGAATTCCTTGAAAAAATAAAGATTGAAAATTTTCCTAATTTGTCAAGAGACATAAATCTACAGATTCAGGAAGCTGAATGAACACCTGAAAAAATATACCCACAGTATCTGTACAGAGGCATACCATTGTCAAACTTCAGAAAACTAAAGAAAAAAGTTTGAAAAGAGCAATAGAGAAATGGTATATTATCTACAGGGAAAAACAATTTGAATAATAGCAGATCAAAATCATGGAGCTCAATATTCTTCAAGTGCTGAAAGAAAAAGAAAAGAATTGCTAACTCAGATTTCTCATATGCAAGGACTATAACCTTCAGAAATGATAGGAAAATTAATACATTCTCAAATAAGGGAAAACTGAAAGATTTGTTGCCAGCCAATCTGTTTTTACAAGAGTTGTCAAAGGAGTTCTCTAAAAAACAACAACAAATAAATGATACACACACACACACACACACACACACACACACATATATGTGTAAGGATATATGCATACCCCCCCACACACAGGGTGTCCATAAAATTTGTGTGCAATTTACTTTGTTAAACTATTTTAAATTGCACACAAACTTTATGTCCACTCTGTGTAATAGAAAGATTCTTGGAGTATCAGCAACAAAGCAAAGCAAAAAAAGAGTAAAAATAGAGGTAAATATAATACATTTTACTTTTCTCTTGAATTATCTAAATTATGTGTGACAGTTGAAGCAAATATTATAGCCCTGTTGTGGTTCTAGATGTACCTGGACGATGTATGTAAATAATTGTAAAGAAGGGAAATGAAAGAATTTAAAGGGAATATATTTCTGTATGTGAACTGATACAATATTGATACTCATAAACTCTGTTAAGTTATATATAAAACCTAGGACATCTATAAAATATATACAAAGAGATCTTACCCCAAACACTGTAGATAAATCACAATAGAGTTCTAAACTGTGCTCATGTTACTCACACTAAAATAGAAAAAAGAAAAGAGAGTAAAACAAAGAAAACACCAAAAAAGAAATAGAGGATTTTAGCCCCAACATATCAATAATTACATTAAATATGAATAGATTGACTGCACCACTTGAAAAGCAGATATGTGAACAGCGAATTACAAAAACTTGACCCAAATACAAGAATCTCACTCTGAATTAAATGTTATTGGTAGGTTAAAAGTAAACAATTAAAACAATATTGCAAACATTAATTTTTTTTTATCTGATACTAACTTAGTATCAGATGGGTCATATTCTGGGGCAAATCTCAAGAAATTTAAAAGACCTGAAATTCAAACAGAAAACATAATAAACTGAATGAAAACTATAACATAACAAAAAATTTAGGACACAGCTAACCTATGGTGAGAAAAAATTCATAGCAGTCAATTACGACATTAAAAAAGAGAAAGTCTTAGATTTTCTCAAACCAAATCTTCCACAAAATACAGATCCTACCGAAGAAATTAAAAAAAAAATCAGAGTACAAAGCAATAAATTAAAAACATGAAGAAGAAAAATGAATGAAACAAAATTATATAAAACATCTTTTCTAATCACAGTGGTATGAAACTAGAAGTCAGTAACCCAGGGAAAATTTATAAATGTGTGGAAATTAAACAATACATCCCAAACAACCAATGAGTACAAGAAAAAAATCAAATGGAAATCAGGAAGTATCTTGAATCCAATGAAAATGAAAGCACAAAAATACCAAAACTTATGAGATGCAAAAAAATCAGTTTTAAGAGAAAAATTCATCCCTCTACCTAACTTTATACTTTAAAGAACTAGAAAAAAACAAAGCCAAAAGTCAGCAGAAGGGGAGATTAAAGCAGAAATTAATGAAATAGAGAATAGAAAAACAAAGAAAAGATAAACAAAACTAAGAGTTGGGTTTTGGAAAAGATAAAATTAACAAAACTTTAGCTAGATAAAGAATGATGTCTTAAATAAATAAAAGTATAAATGAACAAGGAGTTATTACAATTGATACCACAGCAATGCAAAGGGTCCTAAATGACTACTATGAGCAATTATATGCGAATAAATTGGATAACCCATATGCCCATAGCTTTTCTCCTATATTTCTTTCACATCTTTCTCTACTGCCCTCATATGTGTTCATATACTTATGTACACACATATCCTTTTGGTTCTGTATCTCTGGAGAACTCTGACTAATATAAGTAAACATATGGCCTATTTTCTGAGTATTATGGGTCCAAGAATTACATATTCTCCCCTCACAGTTGATTCGTATTTTGGCTGTGTATAGAATTTTAGAGTAGCATTTTCCCCCAAGACTTTGAAGGGACTTCAGTTCTCCCCTCACAGTTGATTTCCCCCCAAGACTTTGAAGGCACTTCATCGTGGTCTTCTAACTTTCAGTATTACTTTGAAAAGTTTAACTTCCTCCTGATTCCCAATGCTGTGTCTTGTGATGGTAATGGCGATGATTTGTTTTTATTTACAATCTTATAGGGCTATGTTTTAATTTATGTTTCTCTGAAATATCATGATGCTGTGTCTTTGGGTGAGTTGACTTTTATCTGCTGTCCCGGGCATTGGAGAGGCATTTTCAATATAGTATTTCATGTTCCTCAATTATGAAAATTTTCTTATGCTACCTGTCTCCTTCCATTTTCTCAGTCCCCTGCGTAAGGCTTGTAAATTATTGGTGTGATTACGCATGGTAAATGGATATCATGAAAACAGTAAGAATTCTTAAAGCTTGAGGCGGTGGGGGTGGGGGACATGCCTTCTATTCATATATCCGTGGTCAAAGCAAATCATATGAGCAAGTTTTATGTCAATGGGGTAAAATTAATAATCTTGTCATCAGGAATGGGCCTGGCGGAGGAGGCAGGTGAATATTTTGGCAATATCATCTACCAGAGTTAGTGCCTATTTGCATTTAAAAGTGATTCTTAGCTCCATAGGCACATTCAGGGTAGATGATAGCTTGGTGGGTTTCACTGTCTAGTCATTGAATTGGGGGCATATATTTAAAAGTAGGGCACTCACAAGCTATGATGTAGATATATTTTCCCTGTGGTTATCTAGTTTCTTTAGAAAAGAATCCTTACTCCTGTGCTTGGGGGAATTTTGCTTGGGTGTAGCTGTTCTAGGAGCAAAGTGTAGTTAAGTGTCCATGTCTTCAATGAAATCTATTTCATTTACACATCTTAGTCCTGTTTTTCAACATATACAAGACTCTGATTTTTAGGTCTCCCCTATTACGTTTCTCCAGAGTATAAACCTGTGTTTTGCTTAGAGGCATTCAGCTGACTGAATGGGATTGTAGAATGATGTAGGTTTAAGTAAGTTGCCTAAGTAAGTTTACAATTAATTACCCTACTTTTGGCCTGGCACTGACTCCTTTCAATAACCAGGAACTAGTGTCTTGAAGCCCTGAACTTTTAAAAAGTCTCCTGCTATGCTATGTCTTCCTTTGTCATCAGTATTCTTCTCACCATGCACTGGAGGTTTTATTTTTTCCAACCAGCTGGACCTCTTTTCACTTTTCTATTTGCTTTCCAACTGATCTGCCATTGTCTCCACTTACATAATCTTTGTCCTTGTGGGTTTACACCATTTTATATTCTTTAGGGTCATTTTAGTGGCCATTCGGGAGAAATTGGAGATAAGCACATGTGATTGAAAGTCAAAGTGTAAAGGTTTAAAAAGTCTAAAAGGGAGTGAGAAATGTTGAAGAATTTTGAAATACTTTGGAAGAAAAGGTACTAAAGTGCTAGGACAGTCTTCATATGAACTCTGAGACTTAAATAAAACTTGAGGATGCTGCAAATAAACAACAAAGAAACAGAATGGATATAAATTGGGAAAAAGTAAGCAAAATTCCTTAAGATGATGAAATAGACAAAATAGATAACAATGATCCACAAGCCATAATTAACATGGACTTGAAAAATATAATCAAATAAGTAAAAGCATATCTTAACAATAATCTTACTGAGTTCTTATGTGTTTATTTTTGCACAAGATATAACTACTATAAAAAATATGTAATAAGATTTCCACCCAAGGGTAAAAAGCATGTTTGTTCATTTTTTAAATTTACACCACCTAACAGAGTGCCTGGAACATAATTCAATTGCTGTTGCTTGAAGCCTTAATGCCTACATGATTTAATATTCTTGAGGGTCACAATACCCATTTAGTAATTTTAATTCAGAAAATTTGTGAAATAGGAATCTGGCATGTGGGGTTACTTAGGCAGCTTATTAAAACACAACGTAGACTATATTTGGTAAAGGACATCATGCTCAGGGAAATAATGATAATATTTACATGAGTCTTCCATTTGCAAAACATTTTATATTGCTTCTGAAATTGCTCAAATGTATGCTTTGTACAATAATTACAGTCAGAATTTGAGGTAGAATCACTTATATAAAGAAGGTATTAAGTTTTATAAAACTTGAACAAAGTTAAGAGAACTTAAACTAATTGTGTGTGTTGTGGGCATATGAGTTCTTTCAGAAATACATATGTGTATTGAGCACCTATGTTCCAGAACTTGGATATGTTTTAGGTATGTATCAGTGAACAAAACAGGGAGAAATCCTTTTCCTAATGTAACTTATACAGTAGCAGTGGTAGAGAAGTAATGAACACCAAATCAATAAAAATATATAGCATATTGAGTGGTTATCAAATTTATGGGAAAAAAAAAGAAAGCAGGAAATATAGAGGTGGAAAATGCACCTGAAAAGTTGGAAGTTGAGTAGAACCTGAACTTGATGGTGAGGGAAGTGTGTTTCCAAAAGAGCCAACAGCAAATGCAAAAGGTATAAGTGCTATGGGTGTTGTATTTTGGGGGAACTAAGATTAGGGTATGAGTAAGGAAGAAAAGGAGAAGATAAGGAAGATGGATGATAGGGAACCCATGATAAGGAAGATAGATGACAGGGAAGCAGGTAGTATACCATGGAATACATTCAACTAGGAATTTGCATCTTCTCTGTTTACCTGGATGGGTTTGGAGAACATTTTCCTTTCTAAAGTATCTCCAGAGTGGAAAATGAAGCATCCCATACACTCAATACTAAGGTGAAACTAGTAGATCAACAACTATAGGCCCACACATGAGGAAAACACAATTAAATTCAAGAAGAGGGAGTGTGTTTGGTAAATTCCTACCTAATGGGTACAATGTAAGGATATATGACATATTTCCTCTGTGAAGAACTGAACTGCAACTCGGACTTTACCTTACAAATGTGCAAAATGTAACCTAATCATATGTACTCTCATATTAATACAAAACCCAAAGTCCAAAAATAAATTAAAAAACAAAAAAGGAGAAGTGGATATAACTAAAAAAAAAAGGGGTGGTATCTATACAGCTAAGCGTGCTCAGTTATCCTCTGCCATTGTTGCATGAGGTTGGGCATCTAAATTCATGGGTTGAGCTTCTGCCTGATAGTTGGAATTTTCATTTCTAAGTCTTTACTTATATAAATAAATAAATCCCTAAATCATTATATATATAATCTATATATATATATATAATCAAAAACTGAAAACTTGGGATCATTCAAAGGACTTTGGCTTTTACTATGAGCAAGATGAAAAACCAATAAGGGTTTTGAGTGGGGGAGTAAAAGTTCAAGAAGAATTGTATTTGAGTTAACTCTATGTTCTGATAATCATTAGGCAGGCTTGTAAATCTCCAGTGAGTAAATAAAAGCCAGCTGGGCTGTTCCTATGCATGTTTGAGGTTGAGTTTCTATTCTTATCATTAAATTTGTTTACTGTGGAAGATTAATTGCATGAAGAGCATCAAGATTTTCAACCTAGCCCATATCCAGTCCCATAAACCTCCCTGACTCACCGAGTGTGACTACTTGACTTCCCTTTGGCCAGATGATTGAAAAATGAGTTCATTTATTTATAAAATCTATAAATATTATACCATAAAATTAAAAGGCCAAATAAGAACAAACTATGTTATTATCTTCAAAGATCCCAAAACATGTTTAATAAAAGGCAAAAATTTTTTTAAACAAAATCCTTTATAACATATGGATATAAATACAAACATTACCCAATATAATGAAGGATATTATATTTAAGCGAAGACAGTACATATATTTACTGTGACTTTCTTGCTAAAATTGGGGTGAGTTCAGGACTTAGAGTAGTCAGAATTCTAAAACGGCCTTCAAGTTTCATTCTCCTGGTTCACACACCTTGTATAACCCCTTGCCAGTGAGTGCAGGTCTAACTTGTTAAAGTGATGGGCTATTGCTCACATACTTAAATTATAAATTAATTGACTTTGGATTGATAAAAAGGGGATATGCTGTGGGCCTGTTCTGTATGATTTATGAAACTGAGAGATAAATACCTATTGTTGTAAATGTTAATTTATTATGCAGAAATAGGAAACCAAAACAGACTGCATAATACCACCATTGGAAGATAACACAATGAAAAGCAAGATAATACAGTTATCAAAGAAAAATGCTGTGATATTTAACTGAAAGTTATTTGAAGTGAACTAATATGGATTTTACGCACTCAAACACATAATAATAAACCAGAAAAATACCCAATTCTTGCCAGCAATAAAATAATTCAAATATATGTAAAACAAGCTAACAATAACATATTAGTTCTAAATTTAAGAAATTTATGTGACATTGTCCGCTTTTAGTATTATATACTCTTCCTACAACCTCTCAAGTTTTCCTTCCTTCCTTCCTTCCTTCCTTCCTTCCTTCCTTCCTTCCTTCCTTCCTTCCTTTTTCTTTCTTTCTTTCTTTCGCAGTTTTTGGCCAGGGCCAGGTTTGAACCTACCACCGCCAGAATATGGGGCTAGTGCCCTACTCCTTTGAGCCACAGGCACCGCCCTCAAGCTTCATTTTATCAGAGAAGACTTCCCTAAAGTTCATTAAATTAAAGTCAATATTTATTTATTTATTCATTTATCCTGAGACAGAGTTTCACTCTGTCACACTGGGTAGAGTGCTATGGTGTCATAGCTCAGCAACCTCAAACTCCTGGGCTCAAGTGATCTTTTTGTCTCAGCCTCCTGAGTAGGTGGGACTATAGGAGCCCGCCACAACACCTGGTTAGTTTTTCCATTTTTTAGTAGAGATGGGCTCTCTTACTCAGGCTGGTCTGAAATTCCTAATCTCTAGCAATCCTCCTGCCTCAGCCTCCCAGAGTGCTAGGATTACAGGCGTGCGCGTTTGCACATGGACTGAAGTCAATCTTTACATGTTCTTGATGCTTTACATACCCTCTCTTTATTTATGATTTTAAAAGTGATGTCTTTATATCGTTTTTTTCTTTTATTATTATCTATGTTCTCTAAATAAAAACATGAAACTCTCTCTTCTGGTTTTATGTTTTTCTTCAGAACCTCTGTAGGACATAGTTCCCAAAAAATGTTACAAGTGTTTATAAATGATGATGTAAGATGGTATATAGCTATTAATTATTTCTGAGTTAGTTTGTAATTTCAATAAAATATCAGTCAATGATAGTATGGGTAACCTCTAGTAGAAACCTTTATTATGTAGTATAATCAACAAAAGGTGAAATAAGGAAAGATTATTAAAATATGTATGTATATATGTGTGTTTCTGTATTTATTGCATTGCCAAGTTAATTTCTGAATTATAGCATATTAATTTTGTGATTAAATAAAGGCAGTGTGGCAAAGAAGCAATTACAATGTAATTTTATGAACATCTAAATAAATATTAAAAAATATATGAATATTCAGTCTGAAAAGATAATCTAGAATATCAAAGGTGGGACAATACCTTTAATTATCTTTAATTGACATCTATGAGTCTTATTCCACTGGGATATAATAGATATTTATGTAATAACATAAATCAAGGATATTACTTGTAAAGAGATCATAATCCTTTTATAATTATGTATAACTATATATTAGTGTTAGTTCTCACTCTTTAATCATTTATTGAACATATAGAGCACAGCAATAGGTAGAACTTTTAGTGGTGGTATATCTAGAAAAATTCATCACTGGAACAATTTATTAAGGAAAAATGCCTTTGTTAAAGGACTGAAAGATCAGTTGCATTACCTGCTATGTCTAAGGACAGGCACATTTGTACCCAACTGGGTTATATTGCCCACTGCAAAGAAAAAAGCTGAGACAGTAAAAATTGCAGCAGAGAGTTTATTATTGTAGGGAGCCATGCAAGGAGATGGGAGAAATTTCTCAAAACTGTCTCTCTAAGAATTTTTAAGGATGAATTTGGTGGATAGGGAACTAAAGATTGCTGATTGGTTGGTTGGGTTTGGAGTGAAATCAGATGGGTGTAGAAATTGTCTTCTTGTGTTGAGGCAGTTTCTGGGTGATGACCCACTGGGTCACCCTTTGGTATGGGCTACTGGTCTAGTTGAGCCATTTGGTCCACCAGAATGCAGGGTTCCAAGTATATTTCAAAGACCAACCTTAGGTTTCACAATGATGATATTATCTTTGGTCACCATTAAGAAGGCCACAAATCTTATGACTGTCAGTTATATTACTCCTGATCTGCAAGCAGTTATAGGCAATGAAGCCAGGAAACAATGGCTGGTTATTTTTTAGCTATTTCTGTACCTCTGCAGATTTCTCACCTTGCAGCCTTTTCTTAGTTTTATAAAGGGCAGTTTCAGGTGGAGCTAAGAACAGGGAAAAAAAATCTTATAAAACATTAAAAGAGACAAGAAATAATGGTAAAGAGGATATTTCCTCATAAGAATAAAGAACAAAAAAGGTAAAAGCAAAATGAAGGAGAGCAAAAAGAAAATAAAAACAAAAACAATAGCTAAGAAAAAAATGAGAGATGAAAAATTAATCACAGGAAGGAGGAGAAATGGAAACATCCACTTATGAAGAAAGGGGAAATGTTCACTATAGGAGAAACATTAATTTGTCAGAGAAAGTAGAAAAATAGAGTAAAAAAGATAAATGAGAAGATAGGGATAATATAAAAGCAGTAGGGAAGGCACAGTCAAGAGGTGAAGTAACTGAATGATGTGGAAGGTAGAAAAAATGGTTAGAAGTAACTGAAAGTCTACGAATATAAGGGAAGCACACGTAGGAAACAAACGAGAGAGGAGAAAGAACCGAGAGTGAGCAGGCAGAGAGGAGAGAAACTACCTTCAGGAGATACAGAAGACGGAACGAGAAGGAAAATATAAGTGGATGACTACAAGTCAATTGTAGGACACTAGTGTATGTATGAGACTCGTATTTCTAAGCAATTATTGTGGAAGCAGACCCATGTTGTTATGATTCTTATTCTACTAGAAGCACTAGGCATTCATGTAACCACATGAACTAAGGTATTATCCCTCAAATGATCATACCCCCTTTTATAATAACATATATATAAGAGAGAACTCTCACTATATTTAATCAATTATTAAATATAGAGACCAGACCAATAAACAAATGTAAATGACAAATTTGATATTGTCATGTGTGCACCATGTGCAAGTGTGTTCATGGATGTGCATTTGTGCATGTGCGTGTGTATGTGGTACTGATTCTCCTCTGTGTGTGTGTATGTGGTACTGATTCTCCTCTGTGTGTGTGTATGTGGTACTGATTCTCCTCTGTGTGTGTGTATGTGGTACTGATTCTCCTCTCTGTGTGTGTATGTGGTACTGATTCTCCTCTGTGTGTGTGTATGTGGTACTGATTCTCCTCTGTGTGTGTGTATGTGGTACTGATTCTCCTCTGTGTGTGTGTGTGTATGCGGTACTGATTCTCCTCTGTGTGTGTGTGTATGCGGTACTGATTCTCCTCTGTGTGTGTGTATGTTGTACTGATTCTCCTCTGTGTGTGTGTATGTGGTACTGATTCTCCTCTCTGTGTGTGTATGTGGTACTGATTCTCCTCTGTGTGTGTGTATGTTGTACTGATTCTCCTCTGTGTGTGTGTATGTGGTACTGATTCTCCTCTGTGTGTGCATATGTGGTACTGATTCTCTTCTGTGTGTGTATGTGGTCCTGATTCTCCT
>CAUYPK010073828.1:0-11570 GCA_963574355.1 Loris lydekkerianus
GTCTCTTACTCAATTCTTAAGATTTTTGATAGAAATAGTCATTAAGACATAAAATTCTTCAATCCACAAAATTTGGCTCAAGAGAACTGGTACAACTAACAGTCTCAAAAGAAAATTAATAATGTCAAAGCTTATAAATATGATTAACAAAATTTAATATGGGCATATTAAAATGATCAATGAAATCAATCTGTGACATAAAATTATATGGAAAAGAATTGGAACCCGTGAAAGTATTAAGTGAAACAAACATGAAAATGGAAGAAAATTAAAATGGTATAATACAATATTAAAAATTTTTCCTAAAATTATTAGCCAATAATGTTGAGTCCAGGAAATATTTTCTTGATGAAAATGTACTAATATCAGTATAATTTTGATTAAAATGTCTTCACATAGCCACCATGGCAGATATTTTTGTTGCTTAATCAACAACTATACATACTCATTTCTTTCCTTATTTATACAACCCTAAATTAGAGGAGTTATGTGTTTAAGGAGGGTGATCCCCTCTCAAATCCTTGAGAGTTGAATGATGATTCCCTTAAGCCACTCCCTTAGGTGGAGCATGTGACTCTCTGCCTGCCTGTCTTTTAAGGAGAACCCTCCTGGTGCTTCTGTGAAAAATATTTTTCCATAATAAAATGGAAGAAGTAAGAGACTCTGGCTGCTGCGAGTGAACACAACCAGAGTGAAGCAGCAAACTTGCAACTGGGGAAAGAACACTCTGAGAACAAAGTCAACCAACATCCAGAAAAGGAAAGAGGAAAGAGAAAAACTGGAGGGTCTGACTGTCATGTTATGCCTCTGCTTAGCTGTCCCTAAAGATGCCTGCCTCTTTGTTTTGGGACCTAACACAATTTCCTCAGTTAATGAAACTGCTTTTTGTTGGGTTTTCCCTTCCTTGCCACCAAAATATCCTGATACAAACACTAACACTAAATGTTCTCAGGAACAAGATGTCTAAATACATCATGAACTTTTACATCTGTTCACAATGCTTTGCCAACATGGTGTCCTTTCAATCCTGGACTAAATGGCACTACCTCTTTGAAGCCTTCCCTGATACTCTCCAAGTCAGGACTCCTTGATCCTAATTCTATTCTTCTACAGCCCATTACTTGTCTCTTAATTGATCAACTGAACGATCTAGCTACCTGGATTTTTATTTGTGAACATATCCATCTCATCTATTTGAGCATGAACTCATTAGGAAGGCAGGAATGGCATCTTAGCTGTCTTTGCCTTACCTTCTGTCAGGGCCCAGCACAAGGCCCTCTACTGAGCACTTAAACAGTCACATTACAAATGGAGGGGTCAGGGACAGTTTGTTCTAGCATGTCCCTAACCCCCCTCCCACCTGCATTGGTTTGCAACTGATTTACATAGCTATGTCTGCCTTCTACAACCTTAAAAAAAAAAAAAACAAAGAGCCTCACAAAAAACAGCACAATAAGGAGAATGAACATGTGGGTTTCACAAGACTGTGGGTGAATGAGCACATAGAATAAGACTCAACCTCTGTTGACAAAGAAATAAAAAGGAAATAAATAATGAGGCACAACTTAAAAAATAAATAAATAAAAGTTTACATAAACCCAAAAATCTACCAAGGGGATATTTTAAACTTAAAATAATTGACTTAAAGTTTATAAGGGAAAAATAAAACAGAATAGTAGAAAATTCTGAAGGATAAAAAAAAAGAATTATAATGTTATATTAGCCCTATCAAATATTAAAATATAAAATAAAGCTACAATAACTAAATTAATTGGTACAAACACATGTGACTTTGCAGACAAATAAAAGGCCCAAATGTACATTGAAATTTATATACAGTAAAGATATTTTAAATTACTGGAAAAAGATAAAATATTCAATAAATATTATTGATAAAACAGCATATCCATCAAAGAAAAACATTACATTGGATACCTCCCACAATTTCCACAAAAATATATCCCAAATAGATCAAAGACTTAAAAGTGAAAAACAAAAATTTAATAAAACTAGAAGAAATAATGGGGAGAGATTTTATTCTTTTTTTTTTTTTTTTACAGATTTTGGCCAGGGCTGGGTTTGAACCTCCGGCATATGGGGCCGGTCGGTGCCCTACTCCTTTGAGCCACAGGTGCTGCCCCTATTTTTTATTTTTTATTATCTTCAAGCAGGAAAGAACTTTCTAAGTATTATTAAAAATCTCAGAAGTCATAAATAAATGATTAATAAATTTGACTACATGAGAATATTTAAAATCTCTGTATAAGACCAAAAAAAAAAAAAAAAAGTTAGAAAAACAACCTAGGAAAAACTTTTGTAACTCATAACAAAAGAATAATTTTTGTAACATATCAAGAGCATCTGCAAATAAATAATCTAAAGATAGAACTTCCAATAGAAAAGAATAGGCAAAAAGATATGAACAGTTTACCAGACAAAAATATAAATAACAATGTAACTACAGGAAAAATTGTTTACTTTACCCGTGATAAAAGAAATTTAAATTCAAACTACAAGTAGATGATTCTTTGCTCCTAACAGACTGCCGAAGGTCTACAATGTATGATAATCTGTTAACAAGGATGTGACAAAATAGATATAAAGACAGATAGAGATATAGATATAACAGTGCAATCCTTTTGACACAAGCAAAAAGGATGTCTTTTGACTGTTTGAGAGGGCCCTATTTATCATACATTAAATGGATTTATTGGAAAGCATGGGGCACCTGTGTCACACAGGATCTGGCACTGAGCATAGCATAGTTTATGAGGTGTGACAATTAAGTTGTGAACTCATCCTAGAAAAAGTGCATATTTCATTGCTGAATATCACTACTGTCATCTTCAAAGCACTCCCTTTAGGAAGCTATACACTGATTCCAGCACTTAGTCCACCTTCCAAAGCAATTTTGGAACTCTTTTTCCTGAATGGCCCTCAGAGCTATTGTTGTATTACCCTTGATGTGCTGAATGTCATCATAATGTCTTCTTTTTAATATTTCCTTTATCTTCAGGCAAAGAAAAAAGGCACTGGGGGCCAGACAGGTGAGGAGTGAAGGTGTGTCAATACAGTTATTTGTTAAATGATTAAAAACTCCCTCACCACTAGTGCCGTGTGAGTCGGTGCATTGTCATGATGCAAGAGCAATGAGTTGTCGTTGGAAAGTTTAGGTTGTTTTCATCTAACTTTTTCAGGAAGCCTTTTTGGCACTTCCAGATAGTGAACTTGGTTAATTGTCCAAATGATACAAATTTATAATGAGAAATCCCTCTGATATTAAAAAAGGCAGTAACATCATTTTGACTATTGATTTGGACTGACAGAACTTTATTGGTCATGAATAGTTGTGCACTTTGACACTTTGTTTCAGGGTCGTATTGGTAAACTCATCTTTCATCACCAGTGATAACGCAGCACAAAACATCATCTTTCCTCTCCTCAAGGTCTTGGCAAACTTCAACTCTCCTTTGCTTTTCAGGACCATTTTGCACATACCTTTCTCATGCCAAGATTTTGAGTTAAGATTTGTACTATTAGGCTGGGCACAGTGGCTCACACCTGTAATCCTAGCACTCTGGGAGGCCAACGTGGGCAGATCACTTGAGTTCAGGAGTTCAAGAACAGAAGAGCGAGACCCCATCTCTACTAAAAATAGAAAAAAACTAACCAGGCATTGTGGTGGGTGCCTATAGTCCCAGCTACTTAGGAGGCTGTGGCAAGGGGATCGCTTGAGCCCAGGAGTGTGAGGTTGCTGTGAGCTATGATGCCATGGCACTCTACCCAGGGCAACAGAGTGAAACCCTGTCTCAAAAAAATAAATAAATAAAAAGAAAGAAAGAAAGAAAAGATTCGTACTCTTGTCCTGAGCTACACAATTGCTATGGGAGGGTCTGAGTATAGCGCTGTATATTAAAGAAAAAATCCTAACAGATACTAAATGTCCAATCACACAGCACAGGATAAATATTCTACCTGTAAAAAATGTTTGCCTTGGTTCTAGCTGCCATAATGAATGACCAGAGACTGAGTGGCTGAAAAAGCAAACATTCATTTCTCACAGTTCTGGAAGTTAGGAAGTGTAAGATAACGTGAAGGCAAATTGTCTTGTGAGGACCCTGTCCTGGTTTACAGATGGCCATCTCCTGGTTGTACACTCACCTGCCTGAGATCAGAGAGAGGCAGCAAGCTCTTATACCTCACCTTACAGGGGCTCTGATCCCATTTATAAGAACTCGCCCCTCATGATCTAATTACCTGCCAAAGGCCCCACCTCCTAAAACATGGTGGAAGTTAGAATTTCAACACAGAATTTGGAAAGGACACAAACATTCAGGGCTTAACACTTTTTAAAGAAAAGACGTATGCTTCTGTGTGGGTGGGTGTATATACTCTCTGGAATGGTACACAAGAAAATGGTATTAGCACTTGCATCTGGGAAGTGAGATCTCCTTGAGGATAAGGTCTGCAGTGCCCTTAGTGCCAGAAGAGTTACCCTAAACATAGAAGATGGAATAAATACGTGTCAAATAACTCTATCGATCAAATGACAAATCACAGAGGGAAAATTGGCTGATGAACATTTCACTAATTATCCTTGTGTATATGTTGAATTGTGAACCATATATACGTTTCCTAAATTCATGTGGAGGGATTCCAATGATTAATAAATTTCAATATTCCAAGTGTTTTTGATATTATCATCTTGGAACCAAATTCCACCAGATTTTCCTAATGATAAATTCTATTATTCAGTGTGCTGAAATTGGAGTTATCAGTGCAATTAAGTACATTGTAATAGAGCACTGCCTTATACATATATGGTTCTTTATAGTTAATCACATTCTAGCTCACGTACAGAGTGGTTCACTTAAGGTAAGTAAAGAAAATGTTATCATGTCTAATTTATAGACTCAAGACCTGATGAGGCTCATACAACTGGTGCTGGGTTTCATTCACTTTCCACAACCCACAGGGTTGTTATAAAAACACATTCCTGGTCAATTGTTCACATTGTTCTGGGAAGTCAGCTTTATTCTGTGGAACAGACCAGAGATTCGCTTCCTCACTGAACAGTCAGCTACCATTAATGTTCTGGCATCCACTAAAGTTGAATTTGTGGCCAGTTCCAAATTCACACTTTATGGGACGAAAGAAGTAATGTATGCTGCCTTCTCTGTTGTTTATTTTATAATGTCTTGTGTTTAGTTACGAACTTAGTAATGTAATTGTACTAAAATGAAATAGGTTTGCCTGAGGATTCTTCTTAGGTGATGAAACTTTCTGAAAAAAATAAATCCTCCTTTCCCCATTTACAATCTATTTTTCCTTTTTAACCCACTTCCCTATGACTTTTTCTTGAAAACACTTCTTTAAGATGGCATTATCACATTTTTCCTTAATTCTGTAATCTTTTCAACTCTCTCATCCTTTATGCACTGTGCTTTTGTATCCTTTTATTTTCAAGTCCTTTTCATATTTTCTCCCTTTTGTTTTATGTCCATGGGAGCTTTTATTGTCAACGTAGTCTTTATTTTTCAGCCTGACCTACCAGCAAGAAAATGAAAAGAGAAAGCACCACACAGCATTCAGCTGTGGAGGCAGGAGACAGGTGCAAAAGAGGAAAGGGGGTGGGGGGAAGACTGAAAAGACTGGTCAAGGGCCTGATTATTTTTTGGTCTCTAAAGTGTAATATCTTTGAAGATGAAAAATAATGACATTTACACAGGCACCTATATAAAAATGTGTCTTGCTGAACATAGAAACGCTGAGAAAACAGATTCCTTTGATTAGAATCTTGGTTCAATGTCCAATAGACCGAGTCAAATTTACTTTGAAGGCATGAGTGAGAGTAGGGCCCTGTAGGGAGCCAAACTTGACAAATGAACTCCGTCTCCATCTTGAAACCAACTCACTAGTAAGTGAAATTCAGAATTCCACTTGAAGTTTGTTAATGTTGATTTAGAAGAAGCCAGTCCAAGCTCCTTAAAGATATCTAAAGCAAGATGTCTCGTCGATAAATCAGTGAGAACGGCTGCGGTATGGGTCTGGGGCAGAAAGATCAACAATCAATATCAGAAATTTTGACAAATAGTGGTTCCCGTCTCTATTTAATAGGCAGTTTTGTGTTTCAGATCCAGCTGTTGACTCACCCTCTCTTCCTGGAGCTCACCTCTGTTTGATTTATCTGTCACCTGCCTGTCTCCCCACAGGCTGGGGCCGACTCACTCATCCATCTACAATTCTACCCCGACTATCGCGTAGCTTCCAGGACAGCTACAGATCAAAAATGAACAATTAAAAGAGGAAACAAGTCTCTCTCTGAGTGGGAACACGGATATTTCATAAAGTGCTTGTTGCCTTTGCAGTGAGACAAACTGAATCTGAAAATTTATCTCACAAAAACATGAAGAGGAAAAACAAGGCAGGGTGTGCATGTATGTGTGTGCTCACACGTGTGTGTGTCTGGGCGTGAACGCAGGTCTGTGTGGCTGTACTTGTACACGTATGTGCCACAAGGAGGAAAGGTGGGAGGAAGATCAGTAAATCAGACAGGTTTTTTTTGTTTTGTTGTGTCGTGTTTTTTTTTATAATTGAGACAGAGTCTCACTTTGTCACCCTCAGTAGAGTACCGTTATGTCATAGCTCACAGCAACCTCAAACTGTAGGGCTCAAGCGATTCTCTTGCCTCAGCCTCCCTAGTAGTTGGGACTACAGGCACCTGCCACAATGCCTGGTTACTTTTTTTGTTTAGCAGGCCCGGGACAGGTTGGATCCCATCAGCCCTGGAGTATGTGGCCAGAGCCCTAACCACTGCTGGGCTCCCAGCACCCAGCCAATCAGACAGTTTTTATCTACCTGACACTAAATGTCTAGCTATTTGAAAATGTGTATGACTGGATTTTTATTTTTTAAAAAATGAAAATCTGGACATGAAGCATAAACAGTAAATATGGATGACATTCCCTTGTCCCAAACTCTCTTTCACCTACTCCTGTTCCTTCCCTTGTCTGCCAACTTTCACGTCGTTTTCCTTTTCTTAGCTGGTATTTCCTGGATGTTCTGGTTCTGTTCAGTTTAATTTATACAAATGTCATGCCCAATAAGCTGCTGAATTTCCACTCCATTCTGGCTGAATTATTGTATTACTTTTAAATAACTTGCATCTGCTCTGGAGTTTTCCATCTGCTGCTTTTCCTCTCCCTTCCTCACCGTGAGGACAGGCTCCAGTTAGGGACCGTGGCTGAAGCACAAACTCAAGAGATGATTTCATCATAGTGGACTTGCCTGATTTTTCACGTCTGGGCTTCTGACACCAAGTTAGTCATCCTCCCTAAATCTCTCTGAAAAAGATGGTTCCAGGCAGGACTGTAAAGTGAGTCAGGAGAGCTTCCCCCTCACTTCTGTCACCCTCCCGCAGGAGCACCCCACATTTTGGACCTTCGGGCTTTTTTCCTTTACTGCCATCCTTCAAAAAGTCCTTGCCCTGTGTCCCTTTTTCCCATTGTGCCATTTCTAGGAGAAATCTGGTAGGAAAATTCCACCAAAATGTTACTCGGAGACAATAAAAATTTAATATTTCATCCTCTGTGGAATGAGCTTGAAAAATGATGTTTCCCGTGTTTTGTTGGTAATGTGGGCGCATGGGGCGGCACGAGAAAAGTGATCAGCTGTAACCGTGATGTGAGGCGCTCTTAAGAAGAGTTGGCTGCTCTCTTAAGTGTTAGAATTTGATGGCATTTTTTGAAAAGAAAGGAGGCTAACATTTCTTGAGTGTTCGCTAAGTGCCACACACAAGCTCAATTTCACCTTCATTTTAATCAATGAAAAACTAGCATATCTGCCACACATGAACAAAATCATGTGGTGATAGAAGTAAAGATTTAGACCTGGGTATAACCCAGCAGAAGGCCCAAGGCGCTGTCCTACACCAGCCTGCTGCTTGAGTCTGGGCCATGGAATGCTAACTTTCCTCTGTCTGGGGTTTCCAAGCATTCAGCACACATGGAGTTGAGCACCATTGTGTGTGCCAAGACAAGGGTGTGGAAGGGACAAACATCTCGGTGTGGACAGTGAACTGTTGCTAGAACACAGAATCTGCATTGGGGTGATGTCTAAAGAAGGTTCAGCTGGGACACTTCCTTAAAGGTTGTATAATTCAGGCTATGGATCTCCAAATTGACACCAACAATAGTGGGGAGCCTAATTAGGGCGACCAGTTAGGCAGCTACTTTGTTATTCACCAGGCAAGAGTTGACAGCAGGCTCAAATAAGGCAATGGAGAGAGAGGAGTGATATTTAGGAGGTGAAGTCAGCAAGACTTGGTGATCATTTGGACATGAGTAGAGCACAGAAAGAAATGCTAAAGAAATCAGAGAGGTGCATTTTTTCCTTTGTGTTTATCTCTAGCATTCTTTTTCCAACTTAAAGAAAAAGAAAAAAAAAACCGGGATGCTTTCTGGCAGATTTGTAAGCTGAATTTATAAATGTCTGGAGCTGGCAAAATTAGGCCTAATTTGACCAGACATACAGTCAGCAAGCATAATTTTTGACCAGAAAAAGTACTGTATCCCTAATAACATACCCTTAAGAAAGGGCTAGAATTCCAAATCTCATTTGCAAAATTTTCATTTCTTACTTCAATAGGTGTTCCTGGCAATGAATGGCATTCATAATTGTTTGGTTGTGTTTACCACAATTTTTTTTTTTGGCACCAAAAAACTTTAATTTCAATTATAAAGGGAAAAATATTATTTCCTGGATTTTTTTCCTGCAAAAAATACAAACTGCAATATATAGACGCACGCAAAATTTTGCAGGAATTGGTCAAAGAAAATCACACAAAACATCTATATGTCATTTCATTGTGTTTAAAAGTCTCCATTTATAATCACTGAATAGTTAAGAATGAGATAAATCTTTCCTCTTTCCCTTTTGCAGAAATGGTAAACAAGTGATTATTGCTATCCATATGTGACTTAGACTGTGTTATACCAAGGTCAAAAAGTCTGAGCAGTAAAACTTTTATTACAGTTATAATTGAAAATGAAAGTTAAAAGTCTTTGAGAAGTTTCTTTGTGACTATGATAATAAAGTTTCAACTGTAACGTCTTTTATATTGTATAAGAATGGCACATTAAATACATGATCTCAAAGCCTTTACAATGGTGCCTCATGATTGAAATAAAGAAAACATAATTTTTGTTTTATCTTTCTTGAAACCATTAATATTTAATGTAATAGAGTTGATTTTTTTAATCCACTATCTTTTATAACTTTGAGAAAACTGAATTTCATTGTTTATTTAGATGTGACACATCTTTTTTTTATTATTGTTAAATCATGTGTACATTTGTGCAATCAAGGGATACAACATGCTGGTTTCATATAGAATCTAAAATATTCTCATCAAACTGTTCAATGTAGCCTTCATGGCATTTTCTTAGTTATTGTATATAGACATTTGTATTCTTTATTTAGTAGGTTTCATCTGTACCCATTCAAGATGCACTGTAGGTGTGGCCCCACCGATTACCCTTCCTCCACCCTGACTTCCCCCCTCCTTTTCCCTCCCTTGGCCCTTTCCCCATAGTCTTGTGCTATAGTTGGGTTATAGCCTTCATATGAAAGCTATAAATTAGCTTCATAGTAGTGCTGAGTACATTGGATACTTTTTCTTCCATTCCTGAGATACTTTGCTAAGAAGAATATGTTCCAGCTCCATCCATGTAAACATGAAAGAGGTAAAGTCTCCATCTTTCTTTAAGGCTGCATAATATTCCATGGCACAAATGTACCACAATTTGCTAGTCCATTTGTGGGTCAATGGGCACTTGGGCATCTTTCATGACTTAGCAATTATGAATTGGGCTGCAATAAACATTCTGGTACAGATGTCTTAGTTATATTGTGATTTTTGGTCTTCTGGTATATACCTAGTAAAGGAATTATAGAATCGAATGGCAGGTCTATTTTTTAGATCTCTAAGTATTCTCCAAACATCCTTCCAGAAGGAATATATGAGGGTGCATTCCCACCAGCAATGTAGAAGTGTGCCCTTTTCTCCACATGCACACCAACATCTCTGGTTTTGGGATTTTGTTATGTGGGCTACTCTTACTGGGGTTAGGTGATATCTCAAAATAGTTTTGATTTGCATTTCTCTGATAATTAAGGATGAGGGGCTTTTTTTCATGTTTCTGTAGATCAAGTGTCTGTCTTCTTTAGAGAATTTTCTCTTTCAGTCTTTTGCCCACCCTGAGATGGGATCACTTGTTCTTTTCTTGCTAATACATTTGAATTCTCTGTGAATTCTGGTTTTTAAACCTTTATCAGAGGTATAAACTGCAAATATTTTCTCCCATTCTGAGGGCTATCTGCTTGCTTTACTTACTATGTTCTTGGCTATGCAGAAACTTTTTAGTTTGATCAGGTCCCAGTAATGTATTTTTGATACTGCTTCAATTGCCTTGGGAGTCCTCCTCATAAAATATTCACCCAGGCCGATTTCTTCCAGAGTTTTCCCTGCACTTTTTTCAAGTATTTTTATGGTTTCATGTCTTAAGTTTAAATCTTTTATCCAGTGAGAGTTTATCTTAGTTAATGGTGAAAGGTGTGGGTCCAGTTTCAGTCTTTTACAGATCGCCAGCCAATTCACCCAGCAACATTTGTTCATTTGTTAAATAGGGAATCTTTTCCCCACTGAATGTTTTTAATTGGCTTGTGAAAGATCAAATAATGGTAAGTAGCTGGATTCATCTCTTGGTGAATCTATTCTGTTCCAGACATCTACCTCTCTGCTTTTGTACCAGTACCATGCTGTTTTGATCACTATTGATTTATAGTACAGTCTCAGGTCTGGTAGCGTGATTCTTCCTGCTTTGTTTTTATTGCTGAGTAACATTTTGGCTATTTGAGAGGTTTTTTTGTTGTTGTTCCATATAAAATGAAGTATTATTTTTTTCAAGATCTTTAAAGTATGACAATGGAGCTTTAATAGGAATTGCATTAAAATTATATATTGCTTTGGGTAGTATAGACATTTTAATGATGTTGATTCTTCCCAGCCATGAGCATGGTATGTTTTTCCATTTGTTAACATCTTCAGCTATTTCTTTTCTTAAAGTTTCAAAGTTCTCTTTGTAGAGATCTTTTACGTCCTTTGTTAGGTATACTCCCAAATATTTCATCTTCTTTGGCACTACTGTAAAAGGAATAGAGTCCTCGACTGTTTTTTTGGCTTGGCTATTGTTGATATATATAAAGGCTACAGATTTATGGGTGTTGATTTTCTAGCCTGAGACATTGCTGTATTCCTTGATCGATTCTAAAAGTTTTTTAGTAGAATCCATAGTGTTTTCCAGATATACAATCACTGTTTGTTTTCCAGATATACAATCATCTGTTTTCCAGATATACAATCATCTGTGAAGAGTGAAAGTTTGATCTCTTCTGACCCTATGTGGATACCCTTGATTGCCTTTTCTTCCCTAATTGCAATGGCTAAAACTTCCATGACAATGTTAAAGAGCAATGGAGACAATGGGCAACCTTGCCTGGTTCCTGATATA
>CAUYPK010073829.1:0-20652 GCA_963574355.1 Loris lydekkerianus
TTTTTTTTTTTATAGAGACAGAGTCTCACTTTATGGCCCTTTGGTAGAGTGCTGTGGCATCACAGCTCACAGCAACCTCCAGCTCCTGGGCTTAAGCGATTCTCTTACCTCAGCCTCCCAAGTAGCTGGGACTATAGGCACCCGCCACAATGCCCCGCTATGCTATTTTTTTGTTGCAGTTTGGCCAGGGCTGGGTTTGAACCCACCACCCTCGGCAAATGGGGCCGGCGCCCTACTCACTGAGCCACAGGCGCCGCCCGATATTACTAATTCTTGCTGGGCGCACGTGGGGCTTGCTCTGAGCCATGGCATGCTGCCAGGCTTGGGGTGTGCACCGTCTCATTTCATCCTCACAACAATCTTAACACCAGCTACTATCATAGTCTCCATTTAAAGGTGGGGAAACTGAGGCTCAGAGCACTTAAGACCTTTGGACAAAGTCACCACAATGGTTAACTCTTTTTTTTTTTTTTTTTTTTTTTAATTGTTTGGGATTCCTTTAGGCTACAAATAATTAGGTTACACCGATTGCATTTGTTAGGTAAATTCACAGTGGTTAACTTTTTTGAGACAGAGTCTCACTATGTAGCCCTTGATAGAGTGCAGTGGCGTCAGAGCTCACAGCAACCTCAAACTCCTGGGCCCAAGCGACTGCCTCAGCCTCCTTAGTAGCTGGGACTACAGGCACCCGCCACAACGCCCAGCCATTTTTTTGTTGCAGCTGTCATTCCTGTTTAGCTGGCCCAGGCCAGGTTCGAACCTGCCAGCCTGGGTGTATGTGGCCAGTGCCCTACCAACTGAGCTACGGGTGCCACCTCAGTGGTTAACTCTTGAACCCAGGTCTCACTGACTCCAGATAATCAGCCCCTGCTCCCCACTGCCTTCCTGTACCCCTGCATGTGGGTGAGCTCTCCCGGGCCTGGGGCAGGCTCACTGGTGTCTGTGCTGAGATGTTGGCTCAGCCTGGGTATCACAGAAGTTTAACCCCCTATGGCTGGGACTCTACCTTGATCATGAAGGAGTCTCGACCTTTCTGGATGCTAGCTGACCTTTGCCATTGCACAGCAGGGCATGTTCAGCTGACCCAAACCCTCATTTCATGGACAGGAAAGTCAAGTCCCAGGGAGGGAAAGGTGCTTGCTCAAGGTCACACGGGGAGTGCAGCAAACAGCCACCCCCATATGGGCTTTGTGGTGCTCAGCCTGCAGGCAGCCCCAGGGATCCTGCTGGGGCCCCCAGGCAGGAGAGGAGCTGGCCAGGCCTGGTGGTTCTGCAGGAGCAGCTGTTGTTGCTAAAGCTCTCACAGCTGGGCCTATACTTGCTGCCAGGGAAATTGGTTGTTTCACTGGCAGTAAAATATTGATCTTTCCTTTTGGGGCCACTCAATTACCAGGCTTCCCCCTTCTATTTCTGTTGCCTTTCTCTTCATGCTGATTTTTGCCCCCAGTCGGTCCCCATGGGTCACATCTCTTCTAGCTCAGCCCAGACGATGTTACAAAGCGTCCTTGCCACTGTTCTCTGATTGATGCCAGCCAGATCCTCCCGGAGCTTCTGCCCAGCCATCCACACCTCCCTAATTTCCAGGTCTGCAAATCAGACAGACTGGGGCAAGCCATTTGCCTTTCTGAGGTCTCAGCTGCCTCATCTGAACAAGGGAGATAAGCTAGCTTATCTTGCCCCTGCCAGGCTCAGTCTGCAGGGTGAGGTGCCTAATAAACCTTACTGGTTTCTACTGTTGTTTTTTTTTTTTTTGAGAATCTCACTATCTCACTCTGTCACCCTAGGTAGAGTGCTGTGGCATCATAGCTCACAGCAACCTCAAACTCTCGGATTTGAGCAATCCTCTTGTCTCACCCTCCCAAGTAGGTATCTGGGAGGTGTCACCACACCTGGCTAGTTTTTCTATTTTTATTTTATTTATTGTTTTGAGACAGAATCTCCCTCTGTCACTCTGGGTAGAGTACCATGACATCATCACAACTCACAGCTATAATCCTCCATGGGCCCAAGCCATTCTCTTGCCTCAGCCTTCCACATAGCTGGGACTACAGGTGCCCACCACAACACCTGGATAGTTTTCCTATTTTTAGCAGAGATGAGGTCTTGCTCTTTGTCAGCCTGGTCTTGAACTCTTGAGCTCAGGCTATCTACCGCCTCAGCCTCCCAGAGTGCTAGGATTGCAGGCATGAGCCACCAGGCCTAGCCAGCCAGTCATTTCTATTCTTAATTAAGGCAAATGACTCTTCCTTTGTGCCAGTCACTGTCCTAAGCACTCTATACATATGAATTTCTTTAACCCTCACAATCTCTAGGATATAGGTACTATTATTATTCCCCTTTTTTTTTGAGAGAGAGTTTCACTTTATTACCCTTGTTAGAGTGCTGTGGCGTCACAGCTCACAGCAACCTCCAACTCCTGGGCTTAGGCGATTCTCTTGCCTCAGTCTCCCGAGTAGCTGGAACTACAGGCGCCCACCACAACACCTGGCTATTTTTTTTGTTGTTGAAGTTTGGCCGGGGCTGGGTTCGAACCCGCCACCCTCTGTATATGGGGCCAGTGCCTTACCTACTGAGCCACAGGTGCTGCCCTATTATTCCCATTTTACAGGTGAGGAAACTGAGGCACAGAGGCTAAGTCATTCAGGGTTAAGGTCCCACAGCTGGTAGGAGGCAGCTGAACCCAGCTGGCCCGCCTGCAAAGGTCATGTTCTCAGCCAAAAATTATTTCCACTAAATTAGTATAATGATTATTATTATTGCCACAAGCTTAGGGGTTTGCTCTGACCAGAGAAAGAATAAATTCGTATTCTGTTGTCTTCTCAGGTAGAAAAGACATTGGCACAGGGATCCCTTAAGAAGTCAAATATTAAAAGAAAAATTAATTTCAACATACTGTGCCACTAAAGCAGAGGTCACCAGCCAAGCATCACAGAGATGGCGTGTGGACAGATGTTATTTGTTAATTAGATGCTAATATTGAAAACCACAGAAGCCGCCTGGTACTGTTTAAGACCGAGTAAGCACACTAGCACCTATCTCTTTGACTGATAACTTATTACCCAGAACAGAAGACATGAAACAACTAGACAGAGACTCTGAAAAGTGAATACTGGAAGCTGAATTGGGAAGAAGAACAAAAACTTCAAGCAAGACAGACACGATGGTAAGTGTTCTGATTTCTTTCTTTTTTCTTTGCATATTTTCCAACCTAGACTCAAGCCCAAACCCCAGAAATGTACAGCAGGTGTGAAGAAAAAAGCTCCCAAAGAAACTGTCTTTCTGATAAGCAGCTGGGGGAGGGACCCCTTTTGACAAATAGTCACAGGGTCTTTTTCCTCTCCCGGCCCTCTCCCCACCAGATAAGTCTCAATCCCAAAGTTGGGTGGTGGCAGCAGCTGCGGAAGTCACACAGGGGGATCTAAAACTCTGAGAAAGAAAGAATCATTTGGCCTGGAAATAAAAACTAGGAAAAGGGGCCTCTAGGAGCTGGATGGGGCAGGATGACACAGGAGAGAGCTTGAGAACAGGACCTTATGAAGTTGTGTTTGAGGTCTGGGCCTACTTCTGAGTTGTGTATACATGGAACTGAACCAAAACAGCATACCAAAGGCTTGGGGGATGGAAGTACAGTGTGGACCGAGCAAACTGGCCTTGGAGTGTGCAGACTTGGGGCAAATCCAAACAGCAATGTGAAGGCTCTAGAAATTGACCTGACTTGGGAACTACAGCTCACAGAAGGCAGGCTGGGATCCCACACTTCAACCTAACTGGGTCAGTTTCCTTATTAAAAAACAAGCAAGCAAATAAACAAAAATACTGACATTCTTCAGAGAATTTTAACAAGATCCAAAGTCTCATAATGTTTAAAATGTCCAGAACACAATTCAGCATTAGTTGACAAAGAAGCAGGAAAATGTATCAGAGAAAAGATAATCATAGATGAATACCAACTCCAAGATGACCCGGACGTTGTCATTACTAGACAAAGACTTTTTTGGTGGGGGGGGGACAAAGTCTCACTATGCCACCCTCGGTAGAGCGCCCTGGTGTCACAGCTCACAGCAACCTCAAACTCTTGGACTTAAGGGATTCTCTTGCCTCAGCCTCCCTGGGACTACAGGCACCTACCACAACGCCCGGCTATATTTTTGTTACTGTTGTCATTGTTGTTTAGCGGGCCTTGGCCAGGTTCGAACCCATCAGCCCTGGTGCACCCTTGCACTGAGCTACAGGCACTTAACCCGCCAGCCCTGGTGCACCCTTGCACTGAGCTACAGGCGCTGAGCCAAAGACTTTTAAGCAGTTATCATTACCATGCTCCATGAAGTTAAGGTGAACACTCCTGAAGTAAATGGAAATAGAAAAAAAATACATAGATACTTTAGAAAAATACACTATCTGAAATTTTTAAAAATCACTAGATAGGATCAATAGCAGAATAGATAACAGAAAAAAAAAAAAAAACAGTGATAGAACAATAGACATTATCTAATCTGGAAATTACCAAGGTTTCAGAGGAACATTACATAAAAGGGTCAATTCACTAAGAAGACATAACAATGTTAAATGTGCCTACGCCTAACAATAGACTTCAAAATACATAAAGCAAACCAATAAACTAAAAGGGGACATAGACAAATTGACAAACCTATGATTCCACATAAGTGGCAAAGGTAAAACTTTAGATACAGAGAACAGAACAGAGGATGACAAAGGTAAGGAGGAGGGGAGAGTTTGAATGCAAAGGCTCAGTAGGTGGCAATTTGGGGGGAGGAACTTTTCTGTATTCTGCTTGTGGTGGTGGCTATAGGAATGCATGCAAATATTAAAATTTATGGAAACACAGACCTGCCTCGAACCCCCACAAAAGTGAATTTTATCGTATGTAAAGTTAAAGTTTTTAAAAATCAAGGAAACTGCCTCTTTTGCCAACGACCCGCGAACATGGGCCGTGTTCACACCAAAACCGTGAAGAAGGTGGCCCGGGTCATCATGGAGAAGTACTACACCCATCTGGGCAATGACTTTCACACGAACAAGCGCGTGTGCGAGGAGATCGCCATCATTCAAAGCAAGAAGCTACGTAACAAGATAGCCGGCTACGTCACACACCTGAGGAAAAGGATCCAGAGGGGCCCAGGGAGAGGCATCTCCATCAAGCTGCAGGAAGAGGAGAGACAACTATGTCCCTGAGGTCTCAGCCCTAGATCAGGAGATCATTGAAGTAGATCCTGACACTAAGGAAATGCTGAAACTTTTGGACTTTGGCAGTCTGTCCAACCTCCAGGTCACTCAGCCTACAGTTGGGATGAATTTCAAAACACCACGTGGAACTGTTTGACTCTATCTTCTGTGTGCTGTAATATTTTAATAAATCTGGGACAATGGCAAAAAAAAAAAAAAAAAAAAAAAAAATCAAGGAAACTGCACACACAAACTTGGATATCTGGCCTTTCTTGAAAAATCAGTTTTGGCAACGCTGGGTCCATATTCTCTCACCCCGACAGTGGTGGCAGCTAAGTTCCAGCAAACTTTTTAGAAAAAGCTGCTCTCCAGCTCACACTGTCACCCCCACCTCCCCACCTCTCCACCTGGGCTGCCTCCCAGCCCGGCCCCGCGAGTGCAAATCCTGCTAACCTGGGCAGAAACCCTAGGCTAGGCTAGGCACCTGGAATCTTCTTGTAGACCTGCAAGAGGCGTTCCAGGGCTGGGGTAAAGTGGAGCTGAAACTCCCCAGCATAAAAAAGCAGGCACAGGGCAGCGCCTGTGGCTCAACGGAGTAGGGTGCTGGCCCCATATGCCAAAGGCGGCGGGTTCAAACCCAGCCCCGGCCAAAACCTGCAAAAAACAAAACAAAACAAAACAAAACCAGGCACAAGAGAGGCTGGCAGGTAGAGAGGGGAGAAGACAGGAGGGTGGGAGGGGCCTACAAGGAGACTGGCAGGTCAGGCTATCTTGAGGCTCCTTGCAGCAGGCCAAGAAGTGCTTTCCAGACAAGGAAAGTGGCTAAAACTCAGTTCTAGGCCAGAAGCTGTTTGGCCCTGTACATCATCATCCTCCCCTGCCCCAAATCACCAATGAAAATTGGGCTCCCACATGGAGCCTGGATTGCCCTCAAAGTGCTTCTCGGGAAGGGGCTCGCTAGAGGACGTGAGGCAGCTGCTGGAGCCTGTGGGGACCCTGGTGTACTGAACACAGAATGGAGCATCATAAGTCCCAGGACTAGTTGGACAGTCTTTTGCCAAGAGCTGGCCGGGTAGTCTGGGTGGGTAGAGGGAGATGGGGAGGTGGTTGGGCAGGCCACAGGAAGGAGCAGGAGAAAGGGAGAGAGCGAGCCCCACAAAGGCAGGTGGTGTGGGGTGCTGGGGAGCCAGGTGGGGAGGAAGTGTCATGAAGAGACAGGGCCAGAGAGGGGGACCAGGGTCTGAAGGGGAAGGGCTTGCAAGCCAGGCTGAGGCAGCTGCTCTTTGTCCTGAATAATAGCAATGCTAGGAACACCCCTCACAGGGGTCAGGGACCAGAGCACCTCACAGGCCTCACTCCTGGGTCTTCTAGCAGCTCTGGTTAACAGTAGGAGACCCAGAGGCCAGCACCTGCCTCACCCTACACAAGCAGGGAGGGACGGACTCCTGCCTGCCTGCCTCTGTCCCAAGTCCCGCCTGCCTCCTGCCCTCCCCTCCAGCTTCTGGTTTACCCACTTTCCCAGCCTGACATCAGCGCACACGATGGGACCCTGTATTGAGGAGCCCCCACTTGTATGCTCGCCTGCCCCACAGGACAAAGGCCATTGGCCCTCTCCTTTAATTCTCAGGAGGGGCGGGGGAGCCAGGCAAGAGCTTCAGCAAAACCAGCCTGAATGGAGAGATGAGGGAAAGATTTCCAAAGTGGGTCCTGTTGGTGTGTGGCCTCACTCCAGGGTGAAAGTGCCCCCCTGTCCTGCTCTTGATCCCTAATGACCCCTCACTCTCCAGAAGCTCTCTTCGTGCCACGTCCCACGTGGAGTCGGTCAGACTTACCCTGAGTAGGACTCAGGCAGATGGGGAAGAGCAGGTGTCAGAAAGCACTGTGCAAAAGCAGGTGCCCAGGGTGCAGGATCAACTTCCATAATTTGTGGGGCCCAGTGCAAAGTGGAGATGCTGGGCCCTTTTTCAAAAATTACTACAAATTTCAAGATGGCAAAGGCAGAGCATTAAACCCTGCATGACTGCACAGGCCACATGCCGTTAAAGCTGCTCTGCCTGGCCTCCCATAATGCTCATGTGTGACCTTGGGCAAGTCATGTTACCTCTCCAGGCTTTAGTTTCCCTGTCTAGCGCACTTCTGTCCTCCTCACAGCATCACTATGAGTAAAGGAGATTGCAGACTGTACAGTGCCATGGAGTGTCAGGTGCAAACACTGCAGAGGGGGCGCTGAGGGTGAGCCTCCTCCCTGGGAGGAGCGGGCAGAGTGGCACCCAGTGAGCAGGAGGCTGCGGAGACTGCTCTGCAGCTGGGGTTGGGGTGATAAAGCAGGTGGTCTTTAAGAACTCCTGCAAATCTCAGAGATGTTGTGCTTCCTCGGCCCTAAGTCTAGTCCCAGGACCACCATCACCTGATCAGTGAGTGGTCTTGGTGACCCCCTTTCCCTCCCTGGGCCTCAGTTTCCCCCTTTGGAAAATGAGAACATTGGATAACATTTATCTTGAAGGTCTCTTCCACCTGAAGTCCATATGATTGTAATGTTCTCCCTGGGACATCCAGGGTAGGCCTGGGGCTGGGACGAGGAAGAGAAGAAAAGCAGGGGGTTGGGTCCTGGCTGATGCCACTGACCTAAAGGGCTGGAGGGAAATGTCTCCATCCAAGGCAGCTTCACCTGGAACCAAGTAAAATGATCTGGGGAACCTCAGTGTGTGGCCCTGGGAAATTGCTCAACCTCTGTGAGCCTTTTACTCCCCCTCTTCTAGAAGCTCAAGAAAGAATGACAAGGACTGAAGTAGCAATTCTGCAGGTCACCTCTATGCTGCCCCAGGTGTGGCCAAGGTGCCCACCTCTTATTCCATCAGGTGCCTCAGGGACCAGTTCAACCAGGTCCCTCAACTCTGGGGCATGAATTCTGATTGGACCAAATCAGTCAAGTGGGCTCATGGCCCTTGCCAGTGATTGGTTTAGGCAAAAGCATGTTATACATCTCTGGTCAATGAGACATGAGGCGACACCCGCAGGCTGCTTCTGTCTTTAAAGGGGGAGGAGGACCATCCCTGTAAATGCTCTCCTCCCTCTTCCCTTCTGGGAGGGGGACCCCATCTTGGGCCTCCATGGGGGAAGCTCAGTGGCAGGGGGTTGGGTCCTGGCTGATGCCACTGAACCCCTGAAAGAACCTGCCAGACCACAGCCGTCCTACCTTGGCCCCCTGCATTATAAGAAAGAATACATTTTCCTCAGCATTTATGCCATTTTGCATTGGTTCCTGGTTTTCAAAGCTGGAAGGTCCCTGGAGCATGACAGAGGGTGGTTTCATGACTGGAGGTGCTCAGTGCACAGTGGAGAAGGGCTGTGTGATGTTGGGTGTCTCTGGCCCAGGCAGCCAGGTATCCAGCAGGGCCGGCCAGCACGGGGCTCAGTCACAGGGCACCCAAGTCACTGCCTCCTGGTAAGGCACTCTCATCTAGCCGCAGCTGGAAACGGTCCTTTATGAGATCCCCAACACGTCATCAAGCAGCCCCTCTGCCCTGACAGAATCCCTTGGGCCACCCACATGGCTTTGTTTAGCGTCTGAATAGGAATGAAAGTGCCAGGAGCCTGGGTGGTCTCTGCAGTAGACTGGCTCCTGCACACACATCGCACATCGCACATCAGTCCATCTGTCTGTTCCTTCAGCTGTTTCCTCAGCCAGACTCTGGCCTGTGAGGAGACAGACAAAGCTCCTAGGAAAAGGAGAGATGTCCTGGTGTATTTTTTTCAGTGAAATAAAAATAGCTTAGAGAATAACTAAAATAAATGTGTGTAGATGACTGTTAATACCACCACATGCCCACCCGCAGTATAATGTCACTCCCAGGCTCTGGAGGTAGACAGTGCTGAGCTGGAATCCCACCTCCTCCATTCGCCAGCTGTGTGACAAAGAATGAATGACTCAACTTCTCTGAGCAACAGCCTCCGCCTCCTCGTGTGTTAGGACTACAGGGAGTGACATGTGGAGACTCAGAGCAGGCTCTAGATACACAGCACTTGTACAGGCAGCTGGGAGCTGCACAGGAAGCTGTTAACACGGGTTATCTCCACGTGGGGGGACGGTCCGTCCTTGTACCTCTTCTTCCAACAGTCTTTAATTGGTTGAATTTAAAAAATGTATTGGACTGGCCCAGTGCAGTGCCTCACATCTGTAATCCTACCATTCTGGGAGAGCAAGGTGGGTGGATCCCTTGAGCTCAGGTATTCAAGACCAGCCTGAGCAACAGCGAGACCCCATCTCTACTAAAAATAGAAAAATTAACCAGTATGGTGGGCGCCTGTAGTCCCAGCTACTCAGGAGGCTGAGGCAGGAGGATCGCTGGAGCCCAAGAGTTTGAGGTTTCTGTGAGCTATGATGTCATGGCACTCTACTAGGGTGACAGTAAGATTCCGTCTCAAAGAAATAAAAAAAAAAAAAATTAAAATAGGATTGGATCATTTTTAAACTCAGGGGTAAAAAACCCAACAAAGCTCTTTTTATTCATTCACAAAAGGATTCCTCAGCAGAATATTTAGTTGAGATAGAGTCTCAACTCTGTTGCCCAGGTGTGGTGGCATCAGTCTAGCTCACAGCAACCTCAAATTCCTGGGCTCAAGTGATTCTCCTTCCTCAGACTTCCAAGTAGCTGGTATTACAGATGCCACCCCCACACCCAGCTAATTTTTCTACTTTTTTGTAGGGTTAGGGATCTCACTCTTGCTCAGGCTGGTCTCAACTCCTGAGCTCAAGCAATCCTCCTGCCTCAGCCTCCCAGAGTACTAGGATTACAGGTGTGAGCCACTGCCCCTGGCCCCATTCATTTACTTTTAATGTATCTATATATCTATACTTAAAGCTTTCTTCCTTCCTTCCTTCCTTCCTTCCTTCCTTCCTTCCTTCCTTCCTTCCTCTTTCTTTCTTTTTTTTTGCAGTTTTGGCCAGGGGGCCAGGCTTGAAACCGCCACCCCGAGTATATGGGGCCAGCGCCCTACTCCTTGAGCCATAGGCACCGCCCTAAAGTATGTTTCTCATAAACAGCATGTGGTTGGGTATATTTTCATTATCCATTATGATAATCTCTGCCTTTTAATTGAACTTTTTGTTTTTTTGAGACAAAATCTCTCTTTCTTGTCCCTGGTAAAGTGAAGTGGCAGTCACCATAGCTCACTGCAATCTCAAACTCAAGGGATCCTACTATCTCAACCTCGTGAGCAGCTGGGACCATAGGCGTATGCCACCATGCCCGGCTAATTTTTCCAGCATTGTGTAGAGATAGGTTCTCATAGGTTGTTCAGGCTGCTCTTCAACTCCTGGTCTCAAGTGATCCTCCTGCCTTAGCTTCCCAAGATGATAGGATTATAGGCATGAGCCACAACACTTAGCCTTTTTACTTTTTTTTTTTTTTTTTTTTTTTGAGACAGATCCTCAAGCTATAGCCCTGGGTAGAGTGCCCTGGTAGAGTGCCATGGCATCACAGCTCACAGCAACCTCAAACTCCTGGGCTTAAGTGATTCTCTTGCCTCAGCCTCCCAAGTAGCTGGCAGTAAGGCACCCGCCACAATGCCCAGCCATTTTTTGGTTGTAGTTGTCATTGTTTGGCAGGCCCAAGCCGGATTCAAACCCACCAGCTCTGGTGTATGTGGCTGGCACCTTAGCCGTTTGAACCACAGCTGCCACCCCTTTTTATTCTTTAAAAAAAAGTATTCACCATGGCTAAGCGCAATAGTTCACGCCTATAATTCTAGCACTCTGGGAGGCAGGTGGAACACCTGAGCCCAGCCTGATCAAAATTGAGACCCTGTCTCTACTAAAAATAGAAAAATTAGCTGTAGCTACAGGCACCTATAGTCCCAGCCACTGAAGAGGCTGAGGCAAGATCACTTGAGTGCGAGAGTTTGAGGTTGTTGTGAGCTATGATGCCACAGCACTCTACCCAGGGTGACAGAGTGAGACTCTGTTACAAAAATATAAATAAGCAAATAAAAATAAGAAAATTGCTCGCCATATTGTGGGGAGGATAAGACAGAACCCATCATAACGTAACCCCCTAGAAGGTGCTGCCCCAAAACCTCACAGTGGGAGCCCAGAAGCAGAGAGCCCAGGGGGCCTGGGGGAGGCATGGAAGGGACCTGGGGGGAAGCGGTGGGTAGGCTGGACCTACAGGACGGTGGAATGGAACACAGCAGATGTGGAGGGACGGAGTTTCAGGAAGGAGGGGCTTTGGTATGAGCAAAGGCAGGGAGGAAGGTGTGGAGAACCCCCAGCTGCTCTGAGCAGCTCCAGGGCAGGGGAGGCTAACTGTGGGGGATGAGCAGGAGGACCCTCTCCTCTGAGGGTGAAGAGTACTAACAGGGGCCCAACACAGCAGGCTTGCAGTTTGGGAAGATACAGAAGTTCCTTGTACAGAGGAGGACAGAGAAGAGAGCTTCCAGGCCAGTGGCAGGGCTAGCTTGATTCCACATAGGGGGAGGCAGGACCGACTCCCAGGGCCCACCTCAGGGGTCTGGGTGGATGATGGGGTGACCTAGGGAGGGGCACCCAGTAAGGGGGTAGGGAGGGTGTCCCGAGGGGCATCAGGAGGATTTCAGATGTCTGGGGATGACACTCTAGGGTCTCTTTCTGACCAAAGTCTGTGTCCCTAGGGCTCTCACACCAAGTTCCTCTCTAACCAGACCTGGTGGCGGCCAAGAAAAGGTTTCCCTCCATTGGTTTTGACTAAGCACCTGGGTAGAGGATCTGGCACTGCCCTGTCTCCAAGTTTCATGGACTCAGTGACCGGCCCTGAGGGAAGACCACAAGTCTATACAGCATCCCCCAGGATCCCCTCTGTAGGTCACATAGCCAATACCAGGCCCACTGGGCAGGTCCAAGCCCCAGATGTGCTGTGAAGTCACAGAGCAGCAGGGAGACCAGGAAGAAAAGGAGCACGAAAAGGCCTGCTCCCTCCACGGCAGCGGGAAGGCCGCCTCAGCGCCCTCCCTGGCTTTTGCTGGGCTGGACCACAGCTTAACTGATGTCAGTGTGGCCGCCGGCTCCTGGGCCTCTGGTTCATGTGCAGATCCTGGGGTAGGACCTGAGACTCCACATTTCTAACCAGCTCCTGGGGTTTGCTGATGCTGCTGGAGTAGCGAGGTTCTAGCTGGCCTCCAAGGACTCTCCAGAATTCTTACTCGAGAGTTCAAGGGGAGGCCCACCTGTGCACATTGCTTGAAACTTTGGGTGCTAAGGCAGGGAAGAAAATGGGAGACAGGTCTATGGGCATGCAGGTTAATCCTCCCTAGTAAAGGAGGGTGGTGAGGCCAAGGTGGTCCCTGCCTTGGTGGGGTAGGGGTTGATGTCCTGGCCATGGGGGCAGGGTCCTTGGACACTGCTTTTGCAGGGGAGTTGCAATGCTCTAGGCACCAAGGAAGGGTAATGGCCTGGCATCCACCTCGGCTCTGACCTCAGTGCCAGGCCATTGTTGACATCTCTGATGCTCATAGTAGTGTGAAACGCACTGCTCACTCCAGGGCTCGGGCTGATTTTAGTCTTGTTATTAATGTTAAGTGGGAATATCTGCTCATCAAAGGGGCGTGCAGACTGGTAGGAGCTGGAACGTTCCTGAGCTCTGGTCCTAGAATCTGCCTCTTCCAATCCATCTGACTCATCCCCCTCCAACCCCGGCTCAGCACCTGAGCACCAAGGTGTCAACTAAACTCAAACCAAAATGCCTTGCTGGCTGGGTGCAGTGGCTCAGGCCTATAATCCTAGCACTCTGGGAAGCCAAGGTGGGTGGATCCCTTCAGTTCAGGAGTTCAAGACCAGCCAGAGCAAGAGTGAGACCCTGTCTCTACTAAAAATAGAAAAATTAGCTGGGTGTGTAGCAGGTGCCTATAGTCTTAGCTACTCAGGAGGCTGGAGCAGGAGGATTGCTCAAGCCCAAGAGTTTGAGGTTGCTGTGAGCTATAATGCCACGTCATTCTACCCAGGGTGACAGAGTAGGACTATGTCTCAAAAAAAAAAAAAAAGCCTTCTCACCAGAATTTAAACAAAGTCTTTTGTTTGTTTCATTTTTTTGAGACAGAGTCTCACTATGTCACCCTCAGTAGAGTGCTGTGGCATCACAGTTCACAGCAACCTCAAACTCTTGGGCTTAAGCGATTCTTTTGCCTCAGCCTCCCAAGTAGCTGGGACTACAGGCACCCACCACAATGCCCGACTATTTTTTTGTTGAAGTTGCCATTGTTGATTTTAGCTGGCCCTGGCTGGTTTCAAACCTGCCAGCCTCAGTGTACGTGGCCGATGTCCTACCCACTGAGCTATGGGTGCCGAGCCCAATTTATTAAACAGAGTCAACCAGAACATCTCATAGCTATCCAGTGAACTGCGGTCTAGCTATGGAAAGAAAGCAAAAGGTGGCGGCTCCAGCCAGAAATTCCAGTGTTGTTGCTGTCAACACAGAAAAGGGGGCAAGTGAAAAAGGCTACTAGTTCTGGGAAACCCACTATGAAATTTCTAAATTAGGAAAAGGAGGCTGGGCATGGTGTCTCACATTTATACTCCTAGCACTCTAGGAGGCCCAGGCAGGAGGATTACTTAAGGTCAGGAGTTCAAGACCAGCCCAAGCCAAGAGTAGGACCTGGTATCTACTAAAATAGAAAAATGGGCCGGGTGTTGTGGTGGGTGCCTGCAGTCTAGCTACGGAGGAGGCTGAGGCAGGAGGATCCCTTGAACCTAGGAGTTTGAGGTTGCTGTGAGCTAGGCTGGGGCAACACCACTCTCACCTGGGGGCAACAACATGAGACTCTGTCTCCTAAATGAATAAATAAATTTATTTTAAACAAACAAATAAATAAAGGAAAGGAGCAAAGCCGCCTTGCTTTTCTCAAACCTCCCATGAGACACTGGCAAACTGGGGCCTCTCTGAGGCTCAGATTTTTTGCCTGTGAAATGGGGCAGGAGTACTCCCAACCTCCTTCTGTTACCATGGAGATTAAAGGAGATGACAGATTTGAGAGCTCTTGACCATGGGCGCAACACTGCACAGGGGCTTATTAAGCATCCTACCAGCTTAAGTGTCCTGTGTGAGCTCCCTCCCTCCTCCCCGCAGTGCCCAGCAGGTGCCAGGCAGACCCATGAGGGCTGTGGGGGAATAGCAAGGTCCTGCCCACCAGTACATCATTCCCTCCCTGAAACCTCACAAGGATCTCAGCTGCACAGCCTGTCCCTGGCAGAGGACCTGAAACCCACCTGCCCGTCTCTCCCATAGGATTCACTGCACATGTCTGGGCCAGGCCCACCAGGGGGCTGGAGACATCCAGACCACCTCTCTGGCCCTGGGGCAGCAGACTCATGTGGCTTAGGCCTTTGCCATCTGTTGTCACTGAAGGTAGGACAGGGATTACTCAGGACCCAGAGAGGGTGAGCTCCTTGCCCTGGGTCACCAGGAAGACATTTCTTAGAGAAAATTGGATGTCTCATGAAATCTGTGTTCTGGATCAGTCAGTATGAGACACTCTGAGCCAAAGTCAGAGTTTTTATTTTATTATTTTTTCCTTTTTTTTTTTTTTTTTTTGAGACAAGAGTCTCACTTTGTCACCCTCAGTAGAGTGCTGTGGTGTCACAGCTCACAGCAACCCCCAGCACCTGGGCTTAGGTGATTCGCTTGCCTCAGCCTCCTTAGAAGCTGGAACTACAGGCGCCCACCACAAAGCCCAGCTATTTTTTGTTGTTGTTGCAGTTTGGCTGGGGCCCGGTTCGAACCTGCCACCCTTAGTATATGGGGCTGGCTCACTGAGCCACAGGCTCCGCCCAAAGTCAGAGTTTTTAGCTGGAGACCTTCTCAGACTAATGTGAGGGACAGAGCAGTGCCATTTCCAAACCTGCATGGCCATCACACCCTGTCTCCCTCCTTCAGCAGGATACAGAGTGGGACCCTCTGCTCTGGGCACTGCCACCATTAGAGGGTTTCTTTTTTGCACAGGACATTAAACAGGCCACTTCCACAGCAAAAACAGAATCCAGGTGAGAGAGGGTAGTGGCATATGTGGTCAGTCACCTCTGGAGAATAAAGACACCTTAGGCCGCTCACCCCACCCTCATGGCCAGCAGCCCCTAGGGGCAGCTTCCAGCACTGACTGCACCCACCTGGGGAGGGGAAATTCTGGGATAGAGCAGCTTCCCAAGTGGAGAGAAGCTGCCAGCTCGGGCTACCCAGCTGGCTACAGTCTTCTCGGAGCCCCACCCACGGGGAGGATGGCTGCGGTCCCCGTGTCTCAGGCCATCTCACCCACTCACTCTCTGTTGCAACTGTGCCTTCCTGGGCAGGAGGCCCTGCGTTCTGAGCGGCTGCCCCATGTAAGACACCCCCTGTCAGCCTGGAAATTCCTTTGGGCCCAGCCAGCAGGGTCAAGGGGCGTCCAGCATTGAGAGGGAGCTCTTTGCAGATGGAAATTTCTTTTTCAGCCAGCACAGGCATAAAAAGCAGAGGCAAGAGGCCTCATACATGATTTAGGACCCATGTATAATGTAGACCTCTTCCCCCAAAGGAAGTAGATTAGAGGCCCGGGGCAGAGGGAGGAGGACCAGTATGGGGGGGGGGGGGTCCCAGGCACCACAAGGGACGAAATTGTGTGGCACCTGCACACCGTCACCTCACTTACCCTCATGCCAGCCCTGAAAGGGAGGCTACTAGCCTCATTTAATAAACCAGAAAACCAGGGCCCAGGAGAGTCAGGGACACGGCAGGTATCTCCCAGCCAGGAGAGAGGAAAGCAGGGTGTGAGCCCAGCACTCCCACCTAGGGCCTGCCCATCCTGCTTAGCACAGAGAGGAGGGAGGAAGGGAGAGTCCCATCCTGGCCATCCCAACACAGATCTGCCGAGCTGGCGGCCAGGGTGAGGCCCTGGAACCTGCATTGGCGAAGGCCTCCCCTGGAGGCTCAGTGCCTGTACCTCAGCAGCTAGAGCGCCAGCCACACACACCGGGCCTGCCAAACAACAATGACAACTATAACCAAAAAATAGCCAGACATTGTGGCGGGCACCAGTAGTCCCAGCTACTCGTGAGACTGAGGCAAGAGAATCGCCTAAGCCCAAGAGCTGGAGGTTGCTGTGAGCTGTGATGCTGCAGCACTCTACCCAGGGTGACATAGTGAGACTCTGTCTCAAAAAGAAAAAAAAAAGGCCTCCCCTGGAGATTCTGATAATGAAACTCTGGGAGAGGAATTCAGGCTGCACAGCTAGAAGGCCTTACCCCAGCGGGGAGTGGCAGGGTGGTCCTAACCCAGGGCCCCGGCCTTGGAGCCCTCACATGCCCTCTGAAGCTGGTACAAACACACTGAGGTGATGGTGGTGAGAAATGGAGGTGCCACTGCCCCTGCCCAGGCAGACTCAGCCCGTCTGCCCACAACCCTTTCACGGATGTGATGGGCCCTTGTTGGCCTCCTCACTGGGTTGACAGCTCTCGGGATAATAGTTGATGACAATGAGGCTGATAATTGGTGACCCTTATGGGCAGTCACTCTGAGCCAGCTCTATGCGCTTTACATGTGTTAATCCATCTCATGCCACAAGCCTGTGAAGCAGTTTCCATTATTAGCCGCATCTTACAGATAAGGCAACTGAGGCCACAGAAGTTAAGGACTTGCTAGAAAGTGACGGAGCCGGAATTAATAAGAGCTCGCCCTATATCCCGCTATACCATCCCCCCCTTTCAATTTACCCCTGTGTCTACAATGGCAGGTGCTCGTATATGTTTCCCCACCATCGTCATTACTGTCCTCATCACAAGGTGGCTGCAGCAGGCACATCAGCAGGACGAGCACAAATCCCAAAGGCCCTTGGATTTGGATACCTATCCCTGCCCCCCCACACACAGCGAGAGCCCTGAATAGTCTAAGAGCTGTGCAGAACTTCCTCCCCTAAATGTCCCTAAAGCCACAGAGTCGCCATAACTCCCTGAAAAAGAGTGCCTAGGATATACCAAGTGCTGTGCTAAGTGTCTGCCCTCATTCTCTCAGGAACACTCACAATCGTCCTGTGGGGGGACCACTATTTTATCCCCATTTTACATTTGAGGCTCAAAAAAGTAAAGAGGCCTTTCTGAGATCAAGATCCGGCAAATGGGAAAGCTGGGAGTTAATCTCTGATCTATTCAGACCAGAATTCGAGTCCTTGACCATAAAGCCTTCCTGCCTTCCAAGTCTTCATCTGGCAGCCTTGAGATGAGATGAACTCGCTTATAAATCACACGATTTCAGAGCAGAGTTCAGGAGGAGCTGGGGCTCCTGGGGTCTGGGCTGGTTCCCTTACACTTCACTTATTCATTCAGTCATTCAAATACCACTGACCATGACCTTGTAAGGTACTATATCCTAGGTGGGGTGCCGGAGGCAGAGAGGTGCATAAACCCAGCTCTCATCCTCATAGTCTGTTTGCCAGGAGAGCCACAGAAATAAATGCTCTTCTCTGGTCCTGCAGGGTGGGGGGATAGAAGAGGCTAGGCCGTCCTGGGCATCTAGGTTCTCTCCACCCGATGCCAAGCTGCCCCTCACCTGGGGGGTGCACCCTGACTTTCCTCTAGAAAGTTAAGCCATTCCCTATAGTTGGGGTGCCCTGCCTGTTGGTGGCGGGGGGTGGGGGGTGGGGCACCTGACCAATCAGAGGTACCTGTTTCAAGTAGAAATCTTTGCATAGACTGGGAAAATAGCAAGCATCATTAAAACATTCAATAGATGTTAGGAAGACATTTGGTCTTTACCATCTGGTCTTGAATAAAACTCTATCAAAAGGAAAACTATAATCCTAACACTCTGGGAGGCTGAGCCAGGTGGATTGCTTGAGCTCATGAGTTCAAGACCAGCCTGAGCAAGAGTAAGATCCCATCTCTACTAAAAATAGAAAAATTATTTGGATATGGCAACAGGCAGCTGTAGTCCCAGTTACTCAGGAGACTGAGGCAAGAAGATCACTTGAGGCAAGAGTTTGAGGTTGCTGTGAGCTATGACACCATGGCACTCTATCCAGGGCAACAGAGTGAGACTCTATCTCAAAAAAAAAAAAAAGAAAAAAAGAAAGAAAGAAAGAGGGCGGTGCCTGTGGCTCAAAGGAGTAGGGCACTGGCCCCATATACCAAGGGTGGTGGGTTCAAACCTGGCCCCGGCCAAACTGCAACAACAACAACAACAAAAATAGCCGGGCATTGTGACATGCACCTGTGGTCCCAGCTACTCAGGAGGCTGAGGCAAGAGAATCACCTAAGCCTAGGAGTTGGAGGTTGCTGTGAGCTGTGTGATGCCACTGAACTCTACCCAGGGCAATAAAGTGAGACTCTGTCTCTACAAAAAAGAAAAAAGAAAAAGGAAAACTGGGTGGGGAGGGGTGGCCTTTATTAATACATCAAAGACTATAAACCTAAACCCAAGCACTGAAGTGACACTTAATGGCAGGGAGCCACCTGGTGCCTCATCGCAGAAAATAAGCCAAAGATGATGGATCCTGCCTCTGCCCCACCTACTCTTGTACCTGCTGGCTCTGCCAACTAGCAGAGGGCAGGAGTAATTTCAGCCCTACTAGCAGCTTCTGGGCACCCAGGATTAACTCAGTGGCTGTCTGTGCCCACAAACATCACCCTGTCCATCCTCCCCTGACCCAGGGCCAGGATACCTGACTGCATCTTGCTGTCCCCTTCCCTCTACATTAGGCACCAACTCCAGTAGCAACATGAGCCATGGCCTCTGCAGGGTTCAAACCTGTCTTTGGGACCCTGTCTGTAAGACCTTCCAGGGAAGTGGCAATCCAGGGTCCCCTGGCCTATTTTCTTTGACTTGCAGCTGGGCCCTACCCTGATGACCCAGTCCATTTCACTCCACACCCTCCCAAGTCAAGGTGATGTCTCTGCTTGTTCTAAAAATGCTGGCGGCTCCCGTCTCAGAGGAAAAGTAATTGGACTCATAAATAAAGAAAAGACATAACAAAATGATTGCTTTTGAGGAGGCTATGATGGCTTACCAAGAAAATCCAAAGAAACCGACTGGAAAATTTACTAGAGTACATACCAGTGGCCAGATAGGAGGATTTTTGATTTACAAAAATCAATTGTATTCCTATATGCTAGTGACATGCAGCTAGAGAAAGATTCAGTGGGAAAAAAGTACTTCACCCTCCATAGTAACAAAACACATTAAATATTAAACCTTAATTTAATCTAATTGTAAGACATTTATTTTTAATGTCAACATTGTGCTCCTTTGGGAAGTACTAAAAATAGTATATAGTAAAGATGGTAATACTCTAATTTAATAGATTTAATGCAATGCCAATTAAAGACACTGAAAAACATGTTTTATAATTTAAAATTCATAAATAGGGAAGGATATCAGAGTTTTTTAAAAGGTAACGATGGTTGCCTTGACTCAATTAAAAAATATATTATTTCAAGTAATAATAATCAAAATGTTACAATGTTGTACTAAAAACAAAGCAAAAAAAGCTTTGAGCATCAAAAAGAATAATGATAGTAACAGATTATATTGGAAAGATAAGCCATGAGTCCATGGTGTCGGAAAGGCGTGTGAAGGGAAGACCTTCTCTATGGAAAAAGGCCCTACTGTATAGAGCAGTGGTTCTCAGCCTTCCTAATGCCGCAACTCTTTAATACAGTTCCTGTGGGTCGTGACCCACAGGTTGAGAACCGCTGGTATAAAGAATGACAGAATTAGGAAAAATCACCATTTTTCAATCCCCAATGCAATTTACACAGATAAGGAACATCAATGGATGATGCTAAATCCACTGTGTGAGCCAAATGTTTATGCTGTCCCAAGGTCTGATCCTGTAGATGACTTAGTTATGAAAGGGGAAAGTACCATTATGTTGAAGAATCGGGGGACACCACCTCATCCAAGTGATCAAATTCAGCATCACCAAAAATGGGACAAATGCACACCCTGTGGTTCCTTACGTGATGCTCTGAGGACGTACCATCACTTCTCCCTGCCAGCAATGTTTACTCTGTATCTAACTTTGAGAAAACAGTCAGACACATCCACACTAGGGGACAGTCTATAGGACAGCTGGCCTAGACTTGTCAGAAACATCAGCATTTGGCACCTGGGGGAATCTGAGCGCGGATCGAATATTAGATGATGATGAATTAACAAGAAATCCTTGGGTGTGACAATGGTTCTGCATTTGGTCAGGAAACTGCCCTTATTCTCGTTACACTTGGAAGTATTTATGGGAGAAGTCTCAAGGTGTTTTCCTTTTAGTTAAAACAGTTTGGCAAAACAAAATAATGAAAAAGGAACTAGACGGCAGATAGATGGGTAGATAGAGAAATAAACAAGAAAAAAGAAAAAAGTAAATGCAGCAAAATGTCAACGCTGGTGAATTCAGGTGCAGGTGCAGGGCCTCTGCGCGTTTATCACTCTTCCTTCAGCTTTTCTGTTTGACTATTTACAAAATAAAGAGCATGAAAAACCC